>PVIY010013396.1:0-59333 GCA_004026745.1 Myrmecophaga tridactyla
CTTATGTGTCTAGAATGTATCAGTCAGTTTCCCAAGGGCAGCAAAAGTTTGGGGTATTTTAGAGCCAGAAGATTTGTCTCATTCATGACAAGCAGATGTCGGATGTAGCCTCTAACTGGCTAAAAATGTGCTTATTTGAATTATATTTAAAATAATGGAATATATAAGAATTTGAATTTGTTGCTGCCTAGCTTTGGGCTGATGGGGCTAGCATGCCATGAAGGTGTAAGCAACATAGAGGCCAGTACTGGCTTATTTTTATAACACCCAAAACTTCCTCTTCTTGATATATGTTCAAGACAACTGAAAATACTTTTACAACCAAATCTTGTACATGGATTTTCATAGCAACATTATTTTTAATAGCCAAAAGTAGAAACTATGCAAATGTCTATTAACTGATGAATGCATAAGCAAGATCTATAGTCATACATTGAAATTTTATTTGCTAATAAAAATGAAGTGTGATACATGCTATTACATGGATGAACCTGAAAGCATTATACTAAGGGAAAGAAGGCAGTCTCTAAAGGCCATATATTTTATGATTCTATGTATGTGGAATATACTAATTAATAGATGGAAAAAGTAGTTTAGTGGTTCCAGGACTTAGGGAGGGGGTAAATGGGAAGGGTTGCTTATTGGAGTAGAGTTCCTTTTATTTGTGATGAAAATATTCTAAAATTAGGGAGTGGTGATGGTTGCACAATCAAGTACATACTTTTAAAAGTTGAATTTTATGGTATATGAATCATATTTCAATAAACATGTTATAAAATTTTTAGAAGCATAATAATTTATTGCTAAATTCAAAAATTTAAGTGCTGTTTATTAAATGCTTGTTTTGTGCCAAATATCATTAAAGGAACTTAAAATTCAATTTTGAATAAGAAATTCAGGGCTTTGGTTCACCAGGGGAAGAAGCTATGCCTTGGGTTTGATAGCCAATTCATGTAACGAAACACATCCATGGTCTATTTTTAAATAAAGATGGAAAAAGAAACAGGTGTGATAAAAATACGTCAGGAGGTAAGGTGGGTATCAGGTGATTGTATATCAGAAGGAAATAATTTCAGATAACATTAATTCTAAACAAAATCTATCAGAAGTTTTCAAGCAGATCATCATCATAATCTGCTTTGTATTTTCATGTCAAAGGATATGATGTTTGTGATTTTCTTTAAAATACCATGAGGAGAGAGATGAAGTACAATTAGAATGTTGAAAATTGTTGAAAATGAGTTATGGGCACTGAAGGTTTAAAATATTATTTTCTCTAATTTTGTGTATGCCAGAAAATGTTTATAATAAAAGTTAAAATATGTGTGAAGGAATATTTTTATAGTGGTAAACTTTAAATGATTTCTTATATGCCCAAAGCCTATTTCTATTTTATTTTCTCATAAAAATATACACTACTATGACTTATTAAATGCTTAAAATTCTTTAAATGATCACAGTTCTATGAACAAAAGCATATACATAAAAAAATTTGTTTTTCCATTGATGGACGAATCTAGGTGTTAAAAACTTTCTGCTAAATTGTTTTATCTTTATGATTACGTGATTGAGCAAAGCTATATAAATATATTTTAAATTAGATAAGTAACTATTAAGCAAATAATAAAAAACTTTTGAAATCAATCTCTTAATGAGGTAAGATAGGGCATATTGTTTTCAATTAATACTGGTATACTTTAATAAATTTCATGGATTGCTGTAATGAGACTGTTTAGCGCCAATTGTATCCATACTTTTTTTTCAGTTTCTATAGAACTAAATACTTACTAACCTTGTTATTAGAAATAAGGACATAGGAAATGTCATTCAGTTCTTTAAATTACTTCTTAATTGCATGTAAAGGATAATACAATATTCTTTTATCAACAACTATTTTTAATTACCAGCCAGCTGGCAATTCAAATGAGGTCTTCTTCAAATTTGCAGGACAGAAAATTGAAAACTACCTCAGGTAGTTTTGGTGTTATTGAGACACCAAAATTATTTATTATCCTAGGAACAATATACATTTCTAGGTGTCCTTTTATTTGGTATCCTAGAGAGTATGTTGTGTTTTTCTTTGTTTTGTTTTATACCCCAAGGCAATGCACAATGATCACATTGAAGTTTGGTGAGAAACCCACCTCTCTTTACTAAAATGGGAACATGGTGACTTGAAAGTAAAAAGTAGAAAGGAAAATCTGAACCTTCTTAAAATATTAAATTCATGCAAATTGATTTTAAGACAAGTGTGCACACATGAAACAGAGGTCATATAAAATGGTCCGTACCAAGGTTCCCCTTGAAAGATTTTTGCCTTCTCCCTTGTTTTCAAAATCACTCTTCCAAAAGATGAGTGAAAATCATAATGGCAAACATCCCCTTTCCCTGAGAACTCACTAGAATTCCAAATACTCCAGGCTGTTTGTCATCACTGAGACTCTGTTCTGCACACTTACTTATCCGTCTTAATACTCTACATTTTCCTGCACATTCTTTCATCTGTGTACTCTTTCTAGTTGACAATCTGTCATTATGCCCCTATATATCCTTGAATGTTCCCTGAGTTCTCCCTTATTTATGTACCCTAACTGAAATCTGATCACTCCCTGAGGACAAGATCTGATCAGTAGGCTTCTCAATTGGAAACTATTTATTTTCTCTCACACCTTATTATGTGCTGGGTTACGCTGTGGTAGATGCCCTCCTTTCTTTTTATTACAGCTTCCAAGCAAGTTCTCATTATTCTGTTAAAGATCCTAATTTTTCTATATTTTATAAAAATTATTTATATTTATGTCAGCCTGCACTGCACTGCCACGAATTAATAGTGTTGTATTAGCAGAGTGTCATGTACTAGGAAAATCTCCTTTGAAGTGGGAGTAAATATTGTTTGGCTTTTGCATAATCAAAAGCTGTGCCACTGACTTAGGTTAAAGACAACAGGAGGTATTGGCAGGCCCCATAATCTCAGCCTTCCAACATGCCCCTCCGTTAAAGTCTAAGACAATCTTTGGGCCAACCATACAACTCATACGTATCTGGTCCCACTCACAGGGGCGGGGCTGGATCAAACTGCCCTGTGGAGTGAATTGCTACATGGTGCATTGTAGATGCACAGGATCATCTGCAAATGGCTGCTTTAATAGTCACAGAGCACATAAGATCCAAAAGAGCAGGGAAAGAGATCCCATCATGACTACTCTCCCAGGGAAGCCTAACTTCTGAGGTCAGTATCTGTGGATGGCAGCTCTACATACCCACTTTGTGTCGGAGGGGTGAGAAAAACATGTGCTGCCAAAGGTGGGGCATTTTTACAACCCACCAGGAAGGGGGCCTGACACTGACAGTTCCCACCCTGATAAGCAACTGGGCCTGCTTGTGCCCAGTTTCAGGTTCAAGGCATGATCAGGTCCTTTGATTAGGCTTATCCCCTCTCCCCCAAACTTTGGAATGGAAACATAGTGAAACATCTGCCTAATAAGAAAGGAGGGTGGTAGGTGAGGGCTGGGTGTGACCTCTGAGCTTGCATCTGTAAATTCCTCAGCAGACCACCCCTCGGCTTTTCAGTCAGGACAAGCCTACTTTTCTGCCTTAGCTTCTGTAACGTAAACCCACCACACCTTGGTTGTGAAGATGGGGATGGTTTGGGATTATTGTCCCATGGCAGTCAACAATGCTGACAGTGAAAGTTTAGGAACTCTGGTGGCTAAAACACATTAAGAGAGTTTTGATGACTCCTATGAATACCATTACCCCAAGCAGGGTTATCAGGCCTGTCTGAAGCGATGGTTTCATACATATGTCCACTATCCCTGGGGAGACAGTTGAAGATGTCCTTCCTACATATAATTTTGCAGCCAGTGGGCTTGCCACTAGATCTTGGTCACCTCCTATCCACCTCCCCCCAAATACTAACCCATGTTTAGCAGGCATTAGCAATAATACATATGCCTCTTTGTTAGGCTAGGAGGAAGGCCAGGGCAATGCAATTGTCAAATACTACATTACAGATAGGTTAGGAATTTGCAAGGGGACAATCAGAAACTAAGGATTTATTGTCCCATCATTGTCCAATGACTTATGCAGAAATCCCCGGAGGGGCAATTCTAGAGAGTCACTGTTTTCTTGGAGATACTAGTGGAAAGATGACTGAGTCATTTGACAGCTTCATTATATTGGGAGTTGTTGCATTCTGATAGGGTGTGGAGAAGTAGAGTGCACAGCCAATGGTTGTGCTATTATCTTTTTGTCACAGGGTATAAATTATGGACTTAACTGGTGTTAGGTCAGATATGAGGCAGGGAAAATCAGCTCTCTGTTTGTCAATCCAGACCCAGAAAAGAGGAGAAAGAGAGAGTGAGGAATTAAATGCAGATCTAGCCATTGGTCAGGTGAATGAAGTTGTTTTTCTTCCAGGTTGCCTCTGGTTTCAATGTGTAGAAAACAGGAGAGGGCAGCAGTGACTAGTACCGACAGGATGTTTATGCAACCACTTTTGTAGAAGACACTTCCCTCAGCCTACTTACAATAAGTTATTTTTTCCCTCTATGTCCACCCAGTCTGTCTATCCCTTGCTCTGCACTGTAACATCACCCCTTTCTCCCTGACGTGAATGCCTTACCTACATCTTCTGTCCACTTCCACTCCTTCATGAGAGACATGAGTTAGCAGAAGTCTTCAATGGTGTCATTCCCAAGGGGACTGGCAGACACCCAGGGGTGGCACCACTGACTAACCTCTAGTGTGTGTGTGTCTGGTCATGCAGGTCCACGGTTACTCCATGTCGGCTAAGTACCTCAAGACCTGCTTCTGTCATCCCACCCCTCCACTTGGAGCCCTAACCTCCCACCATCCTGAGAACCCTGGGGAGGGTGTAATGATGTGGAAAGCAGGATGATTCTTTGATGGTGGAAGTAAAGGACAGTCCCAGGTGGTGTGTCCTTGGTCCCCTTTTTGGGGACCAATCCTTATCCTGATGAGTGCAAGAGCAGACATGCAGCAAAGCCCAGGTTCTTCTCCCAGCAAAGCCCGGGTTCTTTTTTCTTTCCCTGTACTAGGAAGCAGGATAAGGCCATGTTTTCTTTCCAGAGAATGTCTATGTTCAGCTTCCAGTTGGCCCTAGTAAGGCAGACCATCCAGCCAGTAAGAGATTTGCCAGGAAGTTAGATACAGACGTGCCTTTTTCAAGTGGCAATGAAAGTTCTCCACAATGTTGGCTACCTTTGGTATCTAATTTTATGACTCTAGGCCCATTGTGGAATGGATTTTTCAGTAATGTCGGGTTCTTGGTCAAAAGAAATGCCTTCTGGGTACCTGAAGGGCAGGCATAGCCACTTTTCCAAGGTATTCCATGTGTGTTTGCATCTGCACAGTTAACTGGAAAGGAAAGATGGCATGAATAGCTGTCTATCACAACCAATATTTAGGCGTACCTTTGGATTGCAGAAGAATGCAAATGTAGTCCACTTTCCATGAGTGCCTGGTGTGGCCTCTCTGGAATTACTCATAAATACCCTTTTTGAGCTCTGACTTATAGTTGACATTTCTTACATTGGTAAGTGGAAGAGTAGATTTCTTTTAATGAGAGATACTCCATGTTCCTGGGCCCATAATTACATGGCATTGGAATTTCCAAGTCCAGTTTATGGTGAATCTACTCAGTGGCAGGAACAGCCATGAAGAATTCAGCTATTTCAGGGATGTCACTGAGGGTAAGTTCATTGTCCTTATCCTCTGGGCAGGGTGTATATTCTGCTTTTCTCCCAGGAGGATCTCCAAATTCATCAGGTGTGGAAAGCAGCTGTATTCGTCCTTTTTCTGCTAGGCCATTCCAATGATGTTCATTGTGTTACAGACCCTTGCTATTCACCTCAATATGCACAACAGATGGTGCCCTTCCATGCTGAAAGTTGTTTCCTAAATTTCCTTCCCCACACTGGAGAAGCTTCTATAGTGTTCTCCCCATGTATCTGACTGCTCTGCTAAGTCACTGGTGATCGACCATGTGTCAATAAATAGGTATATGGAGGTGCTTGCATCCAAGTGATGCAACAGGATAATTGTTGACGAGGGACACTCTGCCACCTGCTCATGAAAGTGTGTCATTCACTGGGAGCCCAAACTAATGTAATCCTGAATGTACCACTTAACACTTGATGACGCTACTCTTTTTTGGGGCACTGCATGGATGCATGCTCTGATCACACAGGACTCAAGACATAATGGGAATTTCTGGGTTTAGGAGGACCTGGGAGCTCTTGGCAATTCCCTTCACATCCTCCAAGCCCCCAAAGCACACCAGAAGCTGCCTTTCACGGGGGATCTGAGAACCTCCTGGTCTAAAAACATGCATGAGTCTGTGAATTCCTGTTGTTATATCCCTCCGTCAGAGGGACCAGTCATCATGGGGCCAGGCAGCAGAAACCTATAGCACCAACAGAGATCCAGGCTCCAAAGGTCCCAAAGGCAGGGCAGCTGAAACAATTGCCTCTGCTCCCCAGTGAGAAGCAGCTCCCTATCATGTCATCCAATATCAAGATGATACAAAGATGAAGACTATGCTGGCACCAATTTGCAAATATCACAATGTCTGGGTCCACAGGCACCAAAGACAGCATTTCTGCCACCATGCTCCACTAGTCTTTTTTACTGGCCACTCTAGCCTACTATATGGGCAGAGAGAGTGGAACAACACTATTCGTCAACAATTCCCAACACTATTAGCTGCACACTCCCCTTTCCATCTCCTGGAATAATGGTGATCTTGATGCCTGTATCCCAAAGCACCGCAAAGCTTTGTTCATTGCCCCCAGATTGTACCTGCACTGGGATATATGACTCTTTGCCTCACTGTCTCACAAAAGGCAACATGTTATTTGTGACCACTTAATTTGTAGGTTCGGATTCATGGACAACACAGACTTCAGTGATATAAAAACAGATTCTATTAAGAAAGTAATTACTCAAGTCTCACTAGTAGTAATAATCCAACGCAAAGCATTCTTATCCTGGATAAGCTTCTGATGAGATGCTCTCTCTTTCTCATAAGATTCTCCTCTCTCCTTCTTCTTCTTCCTCATAAGATTCTACTCTCTCTTTAAGTTTTCTCCTCTCTTCTCTCTAACGGCTTGCATGCAATTTATTATGATATCGTCACACAATAGTGGCCAAATTCCAGTTAGTGTATGTGATTGGCTCTATTGGTTCCTACCTAACTGTAAAGTGCTTTCACCCATGCTCTGAAACGACCACCTTTGGAGCAGCATGATTTCCTGATTGACTTCATTTTTACTCCAGTAAGTAAATTCCTATAATAAAGGTCATGTCTCAGTCCATGCCTAGTGCTTTATTTGGCCTCTTGGCTGGAAAGGCTTCTGTGGGCCAAGGTAGGCCCCTCACCAGATTCCTTTTTGATGCCTTGAGACAAAGGCATCCCATTAAGTATGAGAACATGGGCACAGCACAGGGTTCTTGTGACAGAAGGGTAAGATTGATTATAGTTTGTGTATACAGGGGTAAGTTTATAGGTTGCTTTGTAGATAGTAATAAACATGTTAACATTACAAGGACTTCAGAAAGGAGTTAGGGTATAGATTAACATTCTATGAAGAGAAGGGTCTGGTTTCTCATGTACATTGACCATCTGCACATTCCTCACTCCATAGGGAGGTTAGGTTAAATACTAGCTCACCCAGGTCATGCAAGCGGCTGCATGCTTTAAAGCTTTATAAAGTCTTAAGGACTGGTTGGGTCTCCTGGGTTCCCACAATCTTCTCCCATGTACCAGTTTGCATTGACCATAGGACAGGCATTGCATCATAATCCATAGCACAATATATTAAGCAACAAAATACAAACAAACTAGTGCATTCAGAAAGTAGTCCTACTAACAAGTAGCACTATGGCTAAGAGAATTAAATCACCATGATAAGGAATCATCTGATAAGTGTTCAGTGTTTTGTATGTCATTTTGCATATGATTTAAAGATTTTGTAACATTTTGTGAGTTATCAGTATATATACAAAACATTGGATATTTATTAAAGGATAGGTGCTACCTTGCACTTAGGCAGAATATCTAATGCCATTCTATTTTGCAAAACTACTTTTCTAAGTTGTGTAGTTTCTTTGTTGAGTAAGAATATAGCAGATTTTGATTAATTGAGTGTGCATACAGAACGATTGGCTAAAGTGGTTATGTTTTTTAGTTATTATAGCAGTGCCAACTTGGATGAATATAGCTCAGAAATGGAACAGTCAAGCAGCTCATTTGATTCCATATTGGGTTTTTACCATTTACCAATTACTGAGCTTGTGTGGTAAGGTATCATAAAAGGCAGCAGGTACATAAGACTGCCCCCATGTGCATCATCTAGTCCAGTTATAGGGCAAATAGGGCCAGCCATTTAGCTTACAGATCCAGAGCCATCCCTTGAGGAAAGGGTAGACCCCATGCTTATTAATTACATTATGTCATTGGAAGAGGTTGTCATCTTGAAAATGGATGGTTGCATTACAAAATTCAGTAGGCAGTGACTTATACCCATCAATATGCTCCATGCAGACAGATGCCACTTTGTCCATGTGACATTCTCAGCAGTGAGCCACCCCAAGCCATCAAATACTGAATATACAAGTATAGGTCAAGATTTGTTGATTTGTTCCTGGACTAGGGAGTATATGTAAGGACAAACATCTACTTTATAAGGCAAAGTCTCTGGTGACAAAGAGAAAGAAAACATTTTTTTCCCAAACTTGCCACTGGTGGGTGTTTTGCCACATCAGTATTACATCCCACATCATTCTGTTGGCAGGAATGATGGCCCATGGGAAGCCGGTGGTAGCAACTCAGTGCATACCCACTGCTGAAACATATTGTTTGTGCAGATTACAGCAGAAGCCCACTGCAGAAATGTATTTTCTACAGTTTTATGGGTGAAAAGAAAGATGTTTAGGGAAACAATAGGGGCAGGCCTTGGTGGTCTAATAATATACATGCTAAATTCCCATTAGTGGATAGAAGGGTCCCTGGATAAGATGTGTTATGGGGGCGCTTCAGATACAATATTTTCCCCTGAGGCAATTCATGGTCCTAGGAGTAGTGTCCACAGTTAGGCTTGGGCATAATAAGAATTCATAGTGTCATACATGCAGCGCCTTGTGGTACAGGCATCCTGGGTTAACAAAGTAAACAGGTTTTGGCATTTGTGAAGGAACAGTGGCCTGATGCTTAAATTCTGAGTAATCCCAGTACCTCATGGATTTAGGGTTCCTGAATAGGCCAGGATGAGTGTCAATGGACCTTTATTTCCCCCCATTTCTAATGCTTGTGGCACAGGTAAGAGCAAGTTTTTATCATTACCTCTCTGTGGCTGAAATGCAACTGGTCCTTTCACCTGTATCCTCAGGGCCTGCGTGGGTCCAGCCATCACCATCTCAGTGGATGACAGGGCAACTGTCCTGAGCTTAGAGTTCATGTTGGTCAAGGCAGGATACAGCTGCCAAGTCCATTGCTGAAGAAACTTTTTGTTGTCTTTTAGTTGCTCCTTTGAGACACCATTAATCCTTTCAACTAATCCTGAAACAATCAGGTTATAAGGTAAGTGGAAAGTCCATAAAGCATCATGCTTCATTGTCCAAGCCTGAGTCAACTGTCCAGTGAATGTGGTTCTTCTCTCACTGTCCACATCAGTAGGGACCCCAAAGAAGGTATTTATTTTCTCTAGGCTTTATATCATAGCCCTTAGGATAGGGCTTTCTGACTAGGAAGGCCAGTAGCAGCTCTGTATCTGTATCTTTGGCTGTGAAGAAATACTTTGCCCCTTCAGACAAGGGAGAGGTACTATATAGTCTACTTTCCACCAAGTGACCAGGAGCTGCTCACGGCCAATGTGGCCAAATTGATATGGGCGCATACCAGGCCATTGTAGCAAGCACGAATGGCAGGCATTTGCCACTTCTTTTGTCTGCTGAAATTGTTATGCCAGTTGCCACAAGTTTTGACAGCCTAGATATTCATTTTTCTGGTGCAACCATGTGGCAACTTCATGTGCTGCAGGCGCTAGGCTGCAGATTTTTGCCAAAGCATCTGCTTTGGCATTGCCTGGTAATGAAATAGCATTATGAGTAGAAACATGGAAAACAGTTACTTTGCATTTATGGCATGTGGTCCAAGTGTCTTCCTACATCTCTTTCCCCCATAGGACATGACTGACCTTCATCGTTGCTCCTGTTTCCATGTGGCCATTCACACTGTCAAGTATTATTCCACAGCCCAATTGCCCAGCCCAATTGTCCATGCAAATGGTGAGTGTGTCCCTGCACTCATGGATGTTGATCATCCACACAGCTTTTAGTTCAGCCCACTGGCTCTTTTGCATATTTCTAGTCTCCCAACAGATTGTGTCAGTGAAAGGCTGAACAGTCACAGCTGTCCAAATGGCAGGTTGGTGTACCACATGGAATCAAATATGCTTCCATCCCATCAATCATGGGCATGGGAACAGACACTTTGGGAGGGTTGGTCCTATACAAGAGACTGGTCCTAAGATGTCATGTATCTCTGTGCTTAATGGACTATTGTTGAAAACACTTTGCTGCAAGAGATAGGCCTTCAACTTTGTCAGTGTGCTAAGCTGAGCACTCCTGTAATGGAGATTATTGGTGATGTCATGCACCTACCATTGTATGGGGATGGCAGTTTGCAGTGTTGCAGGATACTTTTGAGTTAGTCCTTCCTACTGCAGCAAAGCATTGTAGGCTGTACACAATGGTTTTCTAAAGGACTGTATTTCAATTCTGCTCCTTTCACAATTGAGACCATAATGTAATAGGTACACATTTTGCCTGTTAACTGTTGCCACAAGCCTTCCCAAAGCCAATATCAGTACTGGCCATATCCAATTTACAAGACACATCTGGATGCATCTCCCTTATAGTTTGTGCCTGCACTATAGCTCATTTGGAATTTTCAAAAGCAGCCTGCTGGGGAAAATCCAATTCCAAGCCTTCCCCTTAAAATTAATATATACAAAGACTTTAGGATTTGTGCTAAGTGTGGTATGAATGGTCTCCTATTGAATTTAGGAATGCCATAAATTGTTTCGGAGTATATTTGGGTTGGGTAATTTTGTATTTTCTGGACAGCAGCAGAGGGAATAGTTTTAGTCTTACCCGACCAGACAGCACTCCAAAATATGACAGAGCATCCAGGCCCCTGTACTTTGTCTTAATTTACTGTCCATTCCTGGCTCTCAAGGTGGGTCACCACTGTGTTAGCAGAAATTTCTAGTTCTGGATGAGAATTACAGGTTAGCATGACATCATCAGTAGTAATGAAACAGTCACATTTCCTGGGGGTTTCCATGCTTTTAGGTCTTGTACCACCAGCCTATGGCAACTAGTGGGATTGTGAAGATATCCCTGGGGTAGCACGGTAAATGTTCATTGTTATCTTCCCCATGTGAATGTGAATGCAGGGTGGTTGGCTGGATCTAAGGAAATATGGAAGAAAGCATTAGCAAGGTCTAAAACAATGAAATTGACCTAAGTGAATACTTATGCCTTGTAACAGAATGGCAATATTTGGCACAGCTGCAAACAAAAGAGGAGTTACTTTATTCTGCTCTCTGTAGTCAATTGTCATCCTCCAATTTCCATCAGGTTTCTTTACTGGCAAAACAGAGCTACTGAAAGGACTATGAGTTGGAATAATAATGCCTACTTTTTCTAGTTCCTTAATAGTGATGGTGATTTCCTGATGCTCTCTGAGTAGTTTGTACTGGCATACTGCCACTGGGCAAGTAGGAAATGGTACTTTCACTGGTGACCACTTAGCATGGCCTCTCATGTTGGCTTTAACCACCAGGCACAAGAGGCAGAATTCACCAATAGTAGTTTGCAAAATAATGTTTTCTAATATATGCTCCTGGATAAGATATATATATATATCATATAAGTTTGGTGGGGCAACTGACCAATCTACATTAAGCCAATGTTGCATGGGTCTAATTCCCTGGCCCCCATATCCTGCCAATTTAATGTGGGACCTCCAGTCTGTGGCTGTTTCCCATATGTCAAAGTACATTCCACCCTGGTGTCCACTGATGCTAAAACTCGATGTTTATTGGTTGGGGACCAAAAGATGCTCAGTTCTATATGTGACCTCCTATCCCAAATGTCCCCCCAAATTGCTCTACTTGGGGTCCTGATCTGCCTCCTAGTCAAGGGGAAAGGGGGCTTCCCAGACTTCTTCAGCTGGAGGAGTAGAGTGCTTCTTATGTGGCATTGGCTGAGCTTTCCAGATGCCGTCAACATCCTCTATAGTGTCCTGATTTGAAGCTTAGTGAATCTTTGTTCTTTGGGCAGCTTACTCCATAATTGGTTCCTGCAGCTATGAAATCCACCCACATCTGCCAGTGTGATTCCGGTTTGGTCCATCATGTCCCTTTGTAACACATCCCACGGCCCTAACCCCTGCTTGGTTGTGCTGCAGCCAGTCTATTTATCTTAGAGGAGCTATTGTCTGAGAAGTTTCTGAGATGGGTTGCCCAACTTTGACTGCAAGCTGACATTAAAACCCTATACCAGTGGTTGGGGGCAGTCTGCAGTATTGTTTCACACATTTCTGCAGTAAAGTTCATGTTACTTGGTCCAGTAAAGTTTTGTGTATAAATTGTCTGTTTCATGCCTATTCCCTGAAGCATACCTTGGAGCTTGTCAATAGTACTCCACTGGGGAATTGGATGTGATAAATCTCCCTTGCTGAGCCATACTTCCTTACTTATGGATACAAGCCAATTAGGTAAGGAGTGTGCTTATAGGTTGGGGTTACCATGTGCATGCACTGACGTAGCGAGGGTTGAGTAGTGAGAGAAGTTAGTTTGCTTAACTCATACCCTGAAAGCAATATGCCATTGGCATCCATGTCCCATAATCACAGCAGCCAATTCACAGAATTTTATTTGGGATTTTGCCTATACTGAAGGTTCATTTCTCTTAATTCAGAGGTGGTGAAATATTGTAAGTAACGTGTAACTTGTGTTTTGCCTGGGGATCCTCACTGTCCCTCCCTTCTGGTGCTGCAACTGCAACAGTTTAAGATTTGGTCCAAATATGATCTATTCAGAGCTTGGGTGAAAGCACCCTGCATTTAGGTGGGAATCAACAGGGTCAGTTATCGGGGCCCAAGACAAAGACATTCCATTGAGTGTGAAAACATAGGCACAGTAAAGAGGTCTTGTGACACAAGGGAAGAACTGATTATAGTTGTGTGCACAGGGTAAGGATTATAGTTTGCTTTGTCGATAACAGTAAACATGATAACATCCCAAGGACTTCAGGAAATAGGTAGGGTATAGATTAACATCCTATGCAGAGAAGTGTGTAGTTTCTTATAGTTTCCACATGGCCAAATCACTCCAGCTGAGGCAGAATACACATATACCAACACTCAGCCAACTCAGCATGACCATGGCTTCCTTATTATTCCAAGGCTTATCTGGAAAAGGTCACACTTTTATTTTCTCCTCTAGGCCCCCATTTTTAGCTCTAAGGGTCTCCTGAATAATGACTGGCATCATATCAACTATCAGGTAAGTTTGGGTGGTCTGAGTAGAGGTAGACCTAGTACCAGAATGAGAACAGATATAAGAGGCCATGAGCCATGGACATGTATGTCAGGCAGTGGAGACCACAACCTCATTTGTTTCAGGATGGAACCAGCTAGCCAACTTCCTTGTATTGATGGGATTCTCAAAGTCCCATTTATCACCATCCGTCTCCCAAAGGATGGAGACATCATGCTCTTGGTCCCTCAGCTATGCGTAGGTACCTCTACCCAAGCTAGTAGGGCAAGAAAGGCCCCTTAGTTTAGCCAGAAAGCAATGAGCCCTGTGTTGTCCAGAATGCTCCTAAACAAAAAGAACTCTAGAATGATTAAAAGAATGACCAAAAAATCAACTACTCCATACTTCCCTGTGCATACTACTCACTGCCCTGAAATCTATAGAGTGAGTTACTACAATGTATCATGGAAAAACATGATCATGCACAAAAGCAAATTTCAACAAGTTACTCTTTATGACTTACATAATATGAATGGTCTAAAAGAGTAATGGAGGAGATCCCATCATGGTAGGAATTTGGGAGGTAGGGAAGCAAACTGTTAAGTTCAGTGTAGATGGGTGGAAGCTCTGCATGCCCCACTTCATATTCAAGTGGAGAGAAAAATCTGTGCTGACCCAAGGGGGTGTTTATACAAGCCAAGGGTGATGGAAGGCCTGCCACTGAGATTTCCTGCTTTGATAAGCAAGTAGGGCTGCTAGTTACTGGTTTCTGAGCTCAAGGTATGGTCATGTCCTTCATTCTACCTAAAATCTTCCCCACACTGTGGAACAGAGACAGTCAGAAACATCTACACACAATAGGAAAAGTGGTAGGGGGCAAGTGATGGCTGGAAGATGACTGCTAAGCATGAGTCTGTGACTTACGTAATAACGTTTGTCTTCGATATCACTAGCGGTAGGTCCTTTTTCTGGTCTTCCTATATAGACCCTGTCAGGTCAGGTTCATGTGTGAACTTCACCAAGTTGTGGTACCTGTTTGTCTGGTTGGGCAAGTGCTGGCCTGTCTGTTGCAATGAAGGCATTTCATAGAATTAGATCATGATCACATCAGCTGCATCCACAGCTGATTCCATTTATAATCAGCCAAAGGGGAGTATCTTCTGCAATGAGTGATGCTTAATCTAATCACGTGAAGTGTTTTAAGAAGGATTTAGAAGAGATAGGCTCTGTTGCTGCTTCGGCTGGTGAGCCTCTCCTGTGGAGTTGGAACAGACCCTCCATCGGAATCATCAGCTTCACAGCCTGCCTTGCGGATTTTGGACTCTGCATTCCCGTGGTCACATGAGACACTTTTATAAATTTTATATTTGTGAGTGTTCCCTGTTGATTCTGTTTCTCTAGAGAACCCTAACTAATACAGACCCACAATTTGATCTTAAAATGGTTTATCCCAATATGTTTCAAACCATTTTTAGTTTGACTTTCATCATAATTTTGCTTCCTTTTATTAAAATTAGACCTTTCTAAGATTTATAGTCCAATAGGGTTTCAAACTCCAGATCATAATATTCTCTCTTTAAATTTGCTGTGCAGTCATTCCAACACTCAATAATACACATGCAGTACTAAGTCATACTGAAGAATTTATCTTTATATCTAAATATTTATCATTTATCAAGTAAAGATTGATAGATAGATGACAGATGATGGATAGATGGATGGATGGATAGGTAGGTAGGTAGATAGATAGTTAGATAGATAGATAGATAGATAGATAGATAGATAGATAGATAGATAGATAGATAAAGAGCTAAATAAAACATCAAAATTCTTAAATCCTGGGAATGTAGATAAAATCCATACTAATGGAGATTGCTGTTTGTTAAGAAATTATTACAGATGTAATATGCTCTATTTATTAAAGATAAAATACAATGGAATTGTGGGAACATATATGTAGGAATATTTACTTAATTCAAGAAATCAAAGATTTAAAAAATGAGTCATAAACTAAAATGGGAGTGAGAGAAAGATGAGGGGATGAAAGAAAGAGGTTCCAAACAAAAGGACAATATATGAAACCTTTTTAAGTTAAGTGACAGCGTGGTAGTTCAAAAACTATAAAGAATTCTTTTGATTTCTTTTTCTGAATTGATGCAAATGTTCTAAAAAATGATCATGATGATGAATATACTACTATGTGTTGCTATTGTGAGCTACTGATTATATATGTAGGCTGGAATAATCATATGGTAAGAATGTTTGTGTTTGTATGTTGGTATGTTTAATAAAAAATAAAAAAAAAAGAATTCTGCGTACAAGGAAAGTTAATTGGAACAATTGGTATGAGAAACATTATTTTAAGCCCATAGCACATATGTAGTATAGAAACATTTCATAAAGCTTTTAAGCAGAAAGTGATAGAAGTAGGTTTTAGAGTCGTGGTCAACTGATATTATTTCTAGCCCTTCCCTATGCTCTTTTATTTTCTTTACTAGAGAAGTTGGGAATTCTCAGAATAATCATGCATAAAATACAGAATTCTCATTCACCACCCTCCACCAACAACTTGTGTTGGGTAGAACAATTATTACAACTGATGATAACACATTTTTATAACTGTATGATTAGTCAAAATCCATGGTTTAATGATTTGTGTAGTGTAGTTCCATGGATTTTTAAAAAGATTTCTTATCCTATTATCCTATATATAATCTGACATTTCCCTTTTAATCATATTCAGATACATATGTCAGTGCTGATAATTTTATTTATGATGCTGTGCTACCATTACTAACATCCATTACCAAAATATTTCCATCATTCAAAATAGGAGTCCTGTACATTTTAACCCACAACTTCCCATTCCCTATCCATATCCCATCTCTTGGTAACATGTATTCCGGTTTCTGGCAATCTATGTGTTAGCTTATTCTAATTGTTTCAAGTCAGTAAGATTGCAAAATAGTTGTGCTTTTCTGTATGGCCTATTTCACTCAACATGATGTCTTTAAGTTTCATCCATGTTGTTGTATATAACAGGACTTCATTCCTTGTGATGGCTGAATAATATTACATTGCCTGTATATACCACATTTTATTTGTTCATTCCTTGGTTGGACATTTGGGTTTCTTCCAACTTTTGGCAATTGGGAATAATGCTACCATAAACAGCAATGTGAAAATATCTATTTGAGTCCCTGCTTTCAGTGGTTTGGGCCATTTACCTAACAGTGAGTTTGACTGGTTGTATGGAAGTACTATACTTTGACTTCTGAGGAACTGTCAAACTGTCTTCCACAGCAGCTGCACCATTTTACACTGCCAACAGCAAAGACTGAGTATTCCTATTTCTCTGTATCCTCCTCAGCTCTTGTTATTTTCCATTTTTAATAACAGGCATTTTAATTGGTGTGATATAGTATCTCATTGTGGTTTTGATTTGATTTCCCTGAAGGATAATAATATTGGACAACTTTTCATGTGTTTTCTTATTATTTCTATGCCTTCTTTGGAGAGATATCTGTTCAAGTCTTTTGCCCATTTTTTAATTTTGCTGTTAAATTGGAGAATTTCTTTATATATTCTAGATATTAATCCTTTATCAGATATGTTGTTTTCAAATATTTTTTCCGATTTTGTAGGTTGTCATTTTATTTTAATAATAAATCCTTTGATACACCAAAGTTTTTAATTTTGATGGGGTTACATTTACCTATTTTTTCTTTTGTTATAATGTCTAAGAAAGTTGTGCTAAAATAGGTCTTAAAGACACTTCTGTATGTTTTCTTTGAATAGTTTTACAGATCTACCTTTTATATTTAGTTCTTTCAACTTTAACTTGATTGTTATATATGATGTTAAGTAGGGGTCTTGTTCTTTATTCTCTTGCAAATGGAGATCCAGATTTCCCAGCACCATTTGCTGAATATTCTAGTCTTCCCCTACCAAGTGATCTTTGCCACTTAGTCAAAAATCAGTTGGCAAGGATTATGAGAATTTATTTCTGAGCCCTCAATTCTACTTCATCAGTCTATATGTCTGTCTTAGTCCCAGTACCATATTGTTTTGAGAACTGAAGCTTTGTAATAAGTTTTAAGTTTGGGAAATATGAGTCCTCAAACTTTGCTCTTATTTTTCAAGATGGTGTTTACCATTTAGGATCCTTACCCTTCCATATATATTTGATTATTGTCTTTTCATTTCTTGAAAGAAAGTTGTTGGATTGCATGAATCTATAAATTGCTTTGGATAAAAGTGGCTTCTTGATGAATAATCATTCTTCTAATCTATGAACATGGAATTTACTTAGATCTTCCATTTATTTAGGGATTCTTTAATTTTTTCTGTGATGCTTAGTAGTTTCTGTGTACAAGTCCTTTACATCCTTGTTTAGATTTTTTCCTAGATGTTTGATTCTTTTAATTGCTCTTTTTAATGATTTTTTTATTGACTCTCCTTCCAATTGTTCATTGCATGTGTGTAGAAACACTATGGATTTTTGGAGTGTTGATATACCCTGCCATTTTGCTAAATTATTTTATTAGTTCTAAGGGCTTTATTGTGGATTTTTAAGGATTTTCATATAGGAATATAACATATACATATGGGAGCACTTTCATTCTTTCTTTCTAATTGGAGTCCTTTCATTTCTTTTTCTTGACTAATTGCTCTGGTAAGAACTTCCAACACAATGTTGCATAACAGTCATGACAGTGGAATCATCTTCTTCTTCCTAATCATAGAGGGGAAGATTTCAGTTTTTCACCATTAAGTAGTATATTAGCTGTAGGCTTTTCATATATGCCCATTATTATGTTGAGGAAGTTTCCTTTTATTCCTAATGTTCTAAGTGTATTTTTATCAAGAAAGGATGCTATGCTTTGTCAAGTGTCTTTTCTGTATCATTTAAGAAGAAGATCACATGTTTTTTTTTCCTTCATTCTGTTAATACAGGGTATATCATTAAATGATTTTATGGTGTTGTACCAGCCTTATATACCAAGAAGAAATCCCACTTGAATTGTATAATTCTTTTAATATGCTGTTGCATGCAATTTGCTGATATTTTGTTGAGGAATTTGGCATTTTAGATTCAGGATAGGTATTGGTCTGCAGCTTTTTTTTTTTCTTGTGTCATCTTTATCCAGCTTTGGTGTGAGGTAGGTGTTGGCCTTATAGAATGAGTCATGGAATATTCCCTCCTCATCATTTTTTGGAAGAGTTTGAGCAGAATTGGATTGGGTCTTACTGGAATTCCCCTGTCAAGACATCTGTGCCTGGGTTTTTCTTTGTTGGGATTTTTTTTATTACTTAATTTCTGTAAAGTTATAGATTTATTGAGATCTTCTATTTCTTCTTGAGTCAGTTCAGGGAGTTTATGTGTCGTCCATTTCATCTAGGTTATCCAGTTTGTTCACATAGTTTTGTTCATTGTACCCTCATATAGCCCTTTTTTATTTCAGTGGAGTTAGTAGTAATGTTTCCCATTTCATTCTTCATTTTCATCATTTTATGCTTTCTTTTATTATTTGTCAGTCTAGTTAAGTATTTGTCAATTTTATTGATCTTTTCAAAGAACCAAATTTTGGTTTTGTGATTCTCTTTTTCATTTCTTTTTCTAAGTCATGTTTCTCTACTCAAATCTTTGTATTTTCTTACTTCTTCTCGCTTTGGGTTTAGTTTTCTCATCCTTCTCTCATTCTTCCTGTTTTGGTGTTATGTCTCTGAATTGAAATCTTTCTTTTTTTGCAATGTCAGCATTTAGAGCTATGAATTTCCCTCAGAACTGCCTTTGTTGCATCCCATTAGTTTTGTTATGTTGTATTTTCATATTCATTCACCTCATTATTCCCTAATTTCACTTATGATTTCCTCTTTAACCTATTAGTTGTTTAAGAGTGTCTTGTTTCATTTCTAAATATTTTGTTCCATTGTAGCCAGAGAATATACATTGCATGATATCAATATTTTAGATTTTATTCAGACTTGTTTTGTGATCAATTATATGGTCTCTCTTGGACAATGATCCATGCTCACTTGAGGAGAATGTGTATTCTGGTTTTATTGAGGGGGATGGGGATTGAATTGTTCTATATATGTTGATAGGTATAGTTGCCTTAGTGTATCATTTGAATCCTGTACTTATTTAGTGATCTTTTGAAGAAACATGCTATCCATTACTGAGAGTGATGCACTAAATTTTACTATTATTAATTAGAACTATCAATTTATCCCTTCAAATCTGTCAATATTAACTTCATATATTTTGAAGTACTGCTGTTAGCTGTATGTATATTTATATTTGTAACATCCTCCTGTTGAATTGTCCCCTTTATCAATATATAATGTCCATCTTTGTCTCTCATAACAGTTTTTTACTTAAAGTCTATTTTTTCCAATATTAGTATAGTCATATCACTTCTCTTTTCGTTACTACTTGCGTGGTATATATTTTCCAATCTTTCACCCTCAACCTACTTGTATTTTTAAATTTAAGTTGAGTCTCTTACAGACAGCTTGTAGTTGAGTCATGCCATTTAATCCATTCTTCTACTCTGCCTTTTGACTGGAGAGTTTAACAAATTTACATTTAAAGCTATTACTGACAATACAGGAATCTCTTCTGTCATTTTTCTTTTTAGACTTTGTAAGTCGTATACCCTTTTTATCCTTTACTTCTATTGATTCCTACTTTTATATTTATTTGTTTTATTTTGCATTGTACCATATTGAGTGTCTTCTTATTTCTATCTGTATGTTTAAATATATTTTCTTTTTGGTTACCATGGGGTTATAATTTTACATCCTAAATATATAACCATGCTTAGTTTGATACCAACTTAACTTTAATAGAATGTCCATATACTTTTCCTATGTCCCTTTGTACTCTCACCATTTTTTTATAATTATCATTTATATTTTTGTATGTTGTTTGTTCCAAAACATAAATTTATCATTACATTTTATATATTTGCATTTTAGCACATGTAGAAATTAAGAAGTGGGACTGCACACTAATCAATACAATAGAGTAATACTGGCATTTATGCTCTCCAAATGGTTACCTTTTCCACAAATATTAATTTATTTATGCTGCTTCAACCACTGTTTAGCATCCTTTCCTTTCTGTCTGAAGAACTCCCTTTCGCATTTCTTATAGGGCAAATATAGTGGTGATGAACTTCCACCTTTTTTTCATTTAAGGATTTTTTAAATCTATCACTCATTTTTTAAAGAGAATCTCACCAAATACAAAATTCTCAGCTGGCAGCTGTATTCTTTCAGCACTGTAAGTATTTCAAGCTACTACCTTCTTGCCTCCAAGGTTTCTGATGAGAAATTGGCATTCAATCTAATTGCAACTCCCTTGTATGTAACATACTGCTTTTCTCTTGAGGCTTTCAGAACGCTCTCCTGTCATTTGCATTTGATAGCGTGATCAATATATTATAGATTGTATTTTTCTTCATATTTAGTTGGTCTGGTGTTCTCTGTGATTCTTAGATATACATATTTATGTCCTTTGTTAAATTTGGGATGTTCTGTGTCATTATTTCTTTGAATATTCCTTCTGCCCTTTATGTCTTTCTTCTACTTTTGGGACTCCCATAATGCATGTTTTTGTGCAGTTTATGGTATTCATTAGATATCTTAGCCGATTTGGCTTTATATGTTATATGGCTGGGTCACATTTCATTCTTTTTCCATGTGAGTATCCTCTCATTGCAGCACCATTTGTTGAATTCTTTGTTTGGTTTTCATTTGTTTGCTTATTTGTTTGTTTGGGAAGTGCATGAGCAGGGAATGAAACCTGGATCTCTGCATGGTGGGTGAGAATTCTACCACTAATGATTCTTGCACCCCATTTTAGGCTATTTCTGCTTTCAATAGTTCACTTTTTTTTCTGGTCCTCAGCCAGACTCATTTCAAGTGTCTTATCTTCAAGTTAGCTGAATCTTTCTTCTGGCAACTCAAGTCAGCTTTTTGAACCCCCTGGCCATTTCTTGATTCAATTATTGTGAAATTCAACTTCAGTAGTTCTGTTCAGGTCCATTTTGAAATTTCTATCTCTTTACTTACACTCTCGTATTGCCCGCTCGTTGTTTTCCTGATATCCTTTAGTTCTTTCTATGAATTTTTCTTTATCTCTTTTAACATTCTTAAGACCATTTTTTAAAGGCTTTATTCTCTATGTCCACTCTCTGGTCTTCTACATTGGTGCTTCTTGTATTTTTATCCTCTCTCTTTGGATGGGCCATCATTTCCTGTTTCTTTGTCTTGCATTCTTTTGTTGCACAGGTATCTTTAATATGTTAAAGTGTTGCATTTAAAATATTAAAACTCTGGGATTTATTCCCTGAGATATCTGTTTGTTGGTTTCGTAACCAGCTGGAGATGAGATAGTGATTTTCTTGCACTTCAGTCATCCTATCAAGAAGGTCTGCCCGAGGCAAATATAGTGTGCAGAATTTTCCATGTCTTTCTCAGTTTGTCTTGTTCTGGGCTTTTGCTTGATAATTGTTTTTGAGTTATCTTTTTTACAGGAGTTTTGTTGTCCCCTCTGTTTCCCAGGTGACTTACCTACCTCTCCTGGTTATTTGAGGCATACAGGCGATGGTACCAGACTGGATATAGTTTTTTTTTTTTTTTTTCACAGTATTTTCATTGACTCAAGCTACTTTTGCCTGGAAAACAAATTCTAAGATGTGGAAGACCCCAGAGCGGACTTTCACAAATCAGTCTTTCCCCATGAAAACAGAGTCAGGGACCCTAGAAGGGGGCACAGACTAATTCCAAAGTACCCTTGGAGTGTATCTGGGTGGTGCCAAAAGCTTCTCCAATAGCTCCCCAAAGCTGAGCTTTCCTGGACTGCCCAGAAAATGTAGCCCTTCAGCTAAGTGTCCCCCACAGTCCTGAGGAAGCTTTGTATCTTTAAATCTCCACTGCATTTTCCCTGTCTGGTAGTGGTGGGGAGCATTGAAACAATGACTGCCACTGTTTTTGTCTGGGACAGGTTGAAACAATAGCTGTCATTAGGGCCAGACCTTCAGTGATACTAATCAAAAGTCATGATCAGTGATTGGCCAAACCCATCCTTGTTCTTGGAAAAGGGATTTTCATGTCTTTTTCTGTCACCAGCCAGCTAGCCATTAACTGGACCCTATGGTGGCCTGTAGCAAGAGTGGAGGATGGCTGCCAGTAGCTGCTGCACTGATATAGTCATTTACTGTTCTTTTACCATAATTTATCATCCTCTTCCTCTTACACCTCCCTGGATGCTGTGCAATGTAATTTAGGTCTCTGGAGTTTCAAAATTAGTTGACAGTCCCTACCTGATTAATAGTTGTTTTGGTGGAAGGACTGAGTGCTGGAATTCCTTACTCTGCCATTTACTTGGAACTAATCCACCATCTTTTTTGGAGAAAAGTCCTCCACTCTCAATATATTATCACATGCATATTTTCATATCTAAATTTCTGTGGATTGAGGGAAGAATAATCTACAACACAGAAAATATAATTAATAAGCGGTAAGCATATTTAGATTTATTTTAATCCCTAGCAAATGGGCATTCTTAAATATGATTCTTCCTCTCAAAATTAAGCAGACATAAGGTCAGATGAGTGAATGTAAATGAGAGAAAACATCAACTTACTGCCAAACAACTAGATGCAATATGGTTAATATTTTTGCTTTTAATAATACTTTTGAAAAATCTTTGGAGATGGGTATATAAGCATAATCATATGAAAATAAACTCCAAAGTTTGAAACTGACTGCGGTCTTAACTCTATAAGAGAAAGGCAGAAACTGTAGTGAAGAAAAAAATAAACAAAAGAAAGTTGTCTTTTATAACATAGGCAGAATTCAAATGCACAAGTGCAAAGAAATATTACTGAGTTATCAGAACCAAGATGAATAGAGAGGGAAAAGTTTCATCAAAACACATTTTGAAGTAATTTTTTTGTAAGAAATTCTACAAAATTGTCAATTAGCAACTCTTGTTTATTGTACAACTGCAATTCTATTTTAGTCCTGTTTGGAAGAAAGCCCAAAACCAGAATTGCATAGTTAAGTGGCTTTAAAATAAGCTTAAGATACTTTGATAACCCTGAGAAAGCATATATTATGCTTCAGAAGACTGGATTAAATGACTTTTCATTTAAATGGTTTATTGAAACAAAAATAAATATTCTACAAAGTAACAACCAAAGGATAGAAAGGGTAGGCTTTCTGGAGAAAGGATAGATGGAATTGTAGACCACAATTTTTATGTCTTGCAATTGGTGTGTGTGTTGGCTTCAAATTGTTATGTACCCCAGAAAAGCCATGGTTTCTTGGTGTGTGTGTGTGTTTATCTTTTGGTTTGAGTAAAAATGTTACATGGATTTTATTCTTCATGTACCTAGTAAATTTTTTCTCCATATAGCTTAGAATGATTTAAGTATTTTGTTTTTGTTCAGCCATTTTTAAAAATGTGGAACTCCAGTATATATACATTACATTTTCTAGTACTTTTAATTATATCTGGATTTGTGGTGTTTTAGAGCTGTATACCACAGGAAAATGAGTTCTGAAACTTAATCCATTTCTGTGTACATGAAATCAATACAAGTAGGATGTTTGGATATGGTTACTTCATTTGAGGTGTGTGAATGTTAAGTACATGTGTCAACTTGGCCAACACGTCCAGTTGTTCGGTCAAGCAAGTTCTGGCCTGATTGTTCTTGTGAGGATATTTTGTGTAATTAAGTCATCAGTAATTTGATTCCATCTTTGGCTGATTACATCTAAAATCAATTGAGGAGATTGTATTTAGCAATGAGAGAAGTCTCAGCCCATCAGTTGGAGGCTTAAAAAGGAGAAATGATGGTTTCATCTCTCAGAAGAAAGAATGCCTGTCTCTACTTCAGCCAGCCAGCTCCTCCTGGGGAATTCATTGTAAACCTTCATTGGTGTTCTCATGTTGTGGCCTGCCCTATGGAATTTGTACTTTCACATCTCCACAGTCATGTGAGACAATTCTTATGAAACTTTCACAATATTTGCAGTCATCATTCTGTTCTGTTTTCCTAGAGGTCCCTGAGTAATATACAAGGTGTGATGGTTAGATTCTAGTGTCACCTTGGCCAAGTGATTATTCCCAGTTGTCTGGTCAGGCAAGCACTGGCCTTCTGGTTGCTACAAGGATAATTTGTGGCTGGTTGACAGACTAGAAGTCTGGTGTATTAAATCATTAGTCAGTTGATTGCATCTGTGGCTGATTTCTGTGATCAACAAGGCCTATCTCCCACACAATGAGTAAATCCAAACAGTTGAAGGTTTTTAAGGAAGAGGAAATTCTTTCTCTGCTTCTTCAGCCAGAGGGCCTCTCCTGGAGTGTTCATGCAGATCCTTCATTGGAGCTACCAGCTCACAGCTTGCCCTGTGGATATTTGATTTTTCCATTCCCACAGTTGTATGGGACACCTTTATACATCTCTAATTTACAGATCTCTCCTTTTGGTCCTGTTCCTCTAGAGAACGCTGACTAACACACAAGGTATGACCCAGCTGAATCAGGATGGATAGAGTACTTTATCACAATGAAATTCAGATGCAGAAAAAATAACCATAGGAAGCAATCAGAAGCTGAATGTCAATGGAATCCAGAAGGGAAGAGAGAAGCCATGAGAGACTGCCATGTGCATTTCTAAGTGACAGAAAAGCCAAGTGTTATGGTTTGAAGCTGTATGTAACCAAGAAAATACCATATTCTTAAAGTGAATCCATTTCTGTGGATGTAGACTGGTTTGGGGTTGGACCTTTTAGTTAATTTATTTCAGTTAAGATGTGCCCCAGATGTGTCATAAATTCAAATGTTATAGTTCACAGTATGAGATAAGGATCTAACAATTTGTTTAGGTGGATGACTAAAGTATGGACCAAAAGTTTTCCTACATTACCTTAAGTTGTAATTCCAGATCTGTCCTACTATAATGCACATGGAGGGACCTGGAGGCTTAGAGAGATTAGAATATTAAAGTGTATTTATCATGTAAGACCTGGTCACCAAACTCAAGAATGTCCAGAGAAAATACCTTTAACCATGACTGCATGAGCGCAGCTCCATCATACCTGATGGGCTCTGTGGCCACATTTCTCTGTTGGTGGGAACTGTTGCCTTTGAAATTTGATCCTTAAACCCAATAGGGATGATTGGTTCCTGGATTGGCAGGAAGCAACTGACAATACTTAATCATCAAAGATAAGGTGAGCTTGGCCACCATGATACACAGCAGAGTCAAATCAATTATCAAAACAATCTGAATCATAGATATCTATGATTTCATTTTAATTGGATAATTGAAATGAAACAATGGGCATCTCCTAAATTTTTACTTGATTTTTACAAGTAGAATAGTTCTAGGTCAAAGGAATAAAAATCTAGCTTGAATCACAAAAAGAGAGTCACAGCCCCTCAATCAATTTCTAGACTTGACTTAAGACATTTTACAGACTCAGAATCCCTTGAATAAAGGGTAGACCATGTCCTGTTAGGGAAGGACCCTACTATACCTACACCACCAAAAATTAATACTATCAATCTTTCTCCTAATATTCTCCAAAGGACCTAAAGCTTTCACCTGAACCACTATGTACAGGTTAAAGGAGATGATCAGACATCAGGGGGATTATTAGATTCTGGCCATGAAATGATATCCAAAACATGACTGTGGTCCATCAGTCAGAAGAGGGGCTTAGGGAGGTCAGTCCATCCCTGAACACATTCTAGAGTTATTTCCCCAGTTCTAGGATGCATAATTGGAACAGATATACTCAGCAAATGGCAGACTCCTCACTTCAGTTCCCTGACTTGTGGAGTGGGGGCTACTATGGTATGAAAGGTCAAGTGGAAGTCAGTAGAACTGCTTCTACCCAGTAAAACAATAAACCTAATGCAATACTGCACTCATGGGGGAATAGCAAAGATTAGTGCCACCTCGAGGACTTGCTGGATGCAGGAGTGGTGATTCACATCACACCTCCAGTCAACTCTCCTGTTTGGCCTGAGCAAAAAACAGATGGGTCTTTGGAGTCTTTGGGGATGACAATGGCTTATTGTAAACTTAACCAGTTTATGACTCCAATTGCAGCTTCTGTTCCTGACCTGGTCATAGCTATTGATCTGGCAAATGATTTTGTCTGTATGCCCGTTAGAAAAGACAATAAGAAACATTTTGCTTTCAGTTGGTAAGATCAGCAAGACACTTTGCTGTCCTACCTCAAAATAGTCAACTCTGCAGCCCTATGTTCCATTATCTAAACTGTACAGACCTTGTCTTCCCATCTCAGTGAAATTTCTAGGTGTCCAGTAGTGCAGGGCATGTTGAGATACCCCTTCTAAGGTTAAGGATTAGCTATTGTATCTGGCCCCTCCTATGTCCAAAAAAAAAGAAGCCCAAGGCCTGGTTGGCCTCTTAGGATTTATGGGGCAACATATTCCTCTTTTGAATGTGCTACTACAGCCCATTTACTAAATGATCCAAAATGTTACTAGTTTTGAGTGGGAACCAGTGAAAAGAAGAATCTCCTCAACAAGTCCAGGTTGCCATGCAAGCTGCTCTGCCACTTGAGCTATATGACCCAGAAGATGGTGCAAGATGTTTCAGTGACAAATGAAGTTGTTGTTTGGAGACATTAGCAGGCCTCTATAGGAGATTACATACCAGACTCTTGAGAGATTGGAACAAAGCCTTGTCTTTCTCTCCAGAAAACTATTCTACTTTTGAAAAACAGCATTTGACCTTCTACTGGACCTTAGTAGAGACTGAAGGCCTAACAATGGACCACCAAATTTCCATGATAACTAAATTGTCCATTATGAACTAGGTGGTGTTTGTCCCACAAAGCCATAAAGTTGAGAATCCTCAGTAACACTCCATCAAAAAATGGAAGTGGTATCTGTGAAATCAGTCTTGGGCATCCCCTGAATGCACAATGAAATTACATGAGGAAGTGGCCAAAATGCCCATGCCACCCTTCCTGCCATTTACTTTCTCTTTCATATTCTGCAGCTATGAACTCTGAGATGACTACATACAATTGCTTGCCCAAGGAAAATAAAACTTGCAAAATGTTTATAGATATTTCTGCATAATATATAGGTATCACTTGAATGTGGACAGCTGCAGCACTAGAGCCCCTATCTGGGATATACCTAGAGGACAGTGGTGAACAGAAATCCTCCCTGTGGACAAAATTTTAGGCAGTGCACCTGGTTGTTCATTTTTCTTGCAAGGAGAAATGGCCAGAGGTACATTTATACTGTTTTATGAGCCAAGGTTTGGCTGGCTTGTCATGGACTTGGAAGGAAAATTGTTGGAAAATTAGTGACAACGAGGTTTGGGGGAGAGGTAGGTAGATAGGACTTTCTGAATAGAAAATAAAACTATGAAGATATTTCTGTTATATGTGAATACTTACCAGAGACTGACTTCAATGGAGAAAGAGGTTAAAAATCAAATTGAGACGATGACCTGTTTTGTGAATAGCATGTGTGCTTTTTTCCTAGTCATTCCTGTCATTGTTCAATGGGCTCATGAATAAAATGTCCATGATGGCAGGGATGGAGGATATGCATGGGGTAAGAAACACGGATGGAGGATATGCATGGGGTAAGAAACACGGATGGAGGATATGCATGGGGTAAGAAACACGGATGGAGGATATGCATGGGGTAAGAAACACGGATGGAGGATATGCATGGGGTAAGAAACACGGATGGAGGATATGCATGGGGTAAGAAACACGGGCCTCCACTCATCAAGACCAGCCTGACTACAGTCATTGCTGAGTGCCCTATCTGCCAGCAGTGGAGACTAATTCTCCATCTCTCATGTGGCAGCATTCCCTGAGGTGGTCCGTCAGCCAGCTAGTGGTAGGTTGATCACAGTGGCCCACCTCCATCATAGGAGGAACAGCTTTTTGTTCTTATTGATTAGATGCACATCCTAAATACAGATTTGCCTTCTCTGCATGCAGTGTTTCTGTCAAAACTACAATCCATGGACTTACAAAATGCTTTATCCACTAAAAATATATTCTACATTGCATTGTTTCTGATCAAGGGAGCAACATCCCAGTAAATGTAATGTGGGGATAGGCACCTGTTCATAGAATTCACTGGTCTTATCATGTTCCCCAGCCCAATTGATAAACATTATAATGGCCTTTAGAAGACTTTATTATAGCTCAAACTGGGTGATAATACTTTTCAAGGCTGGCCAGTGTTCTCCAGGAAGCTATACATGCTCAAAATCAACATCTACTCTATAGTGCTGTTTCTCTCATTTACAGGATTCATGGCTCAGAAATTAAGGAGTGGAAATGGGAGAGGCACAACACACTATTATCCCATATGATCTGCTAGAAAAAATTTGCTTCTTGTCTCCATGTCCTCATACTCTGCTGGACTGCAGGTCTTAGTTAAAAATTGAGAAGTGCTTCCACCAGGAGATACAACAATGATTTCATTGAACTGGAATTTAAAACTTTCACTCAGCAAATTTGGACTCTTCTGTCCTCTGAATCAACAGGCTAAGAAGGGAATTACTATACTAACAGGGGTGATTGACCCTGATTATCAAGAAGAATTAGGATTGCTACTACATAATAGAGGTAGAGAAGATTATGCCTGGAATACAGGAAACCCTTTAAAGCATCTCTTACATCTACCATACACTGTGATTAAAGTCAATGCAAAACTGCAACAACAAAATCCAGGTGGATGGCTAATATTTCAGAACCTTCAAGAATGAAGGTTTCAGTCACTCCACCAGGCAAAGAATCACAACCACCTAAGGTGCTGGCTGAGGGTAAGAGCAATATGAAATGGGTAATGTAAGAAGGTTGTCATAAATATGAGCTATAATTATTTGAGCATTTATAGAAATGAAGACTGTAATGGTTATGGGTATTTCTTCCTTGTTTTTCTATGGATATATTTGCATACATTAAGCAATATATTCATTTTTTTCTTTATTTTATCCCCATATCATATAACAAAAATTGTATTAGCTTTATGTCATAATATCTAAGTTACAGGATGCTAAGTGTAAGAAGGAATATTACCCAGGGGCTTACATCCTCTCTGAGGAAGGAGTTAGTGTCTTTCCAGTTTTAGGCAGTTGAATCATGTTAGGTGAAAGTATGATTGTTCAAGTTTTTAACTGGACATTAAGTATGGTTTAAGAAGATGTGTATGAATGCCAAAGTTGAGAAGGGGTGAACAGTAATGCTTAAGATCATGTGTCAGTTTGGCTAGATCATTGTGTCCAGTTTGGTCAAAGAAACACTGGCCAGATTGTATTTTGAAGACATTAGGTGGATTTAAATAATTAATCAGTTGATTGCATATACAGCTAAATATATCTACAATTCACAAAGGAGTATGCCTTGGACAAGGTGTGAATTCTCATCCAATAAATTGAAGGCCTTAAAAGGAAGACAAATTATTTAAGTCAGAAAGAATCATTTCTATCTCTACTTCTACCAACCAGCTTCTCCTAGGAGAGCAGACACATCCATGCAAACCCAAGGGCAAATCTCACCCTCTCCAAGTGCATGGATGGGTCCACTCTCCTAGCCTGAGGTTTTTGACTTTGGACCTTATTCCCATGGTGCTGTCTCTGAAGTTATTTTTCTTTCAATTTGTCCCTTTTAACCTAGACTGGTAGTTGGTTCCTTTTATACAAGTCCCACAACACTCTTGGTTTTCTAGGCAGTACATTGGGGATATAACCATCAGACAAGAGGACTTTCCACAAATACTTCCTGGATAACTCCGTATCCAATCCTGCCTTTTTCTGAAATGACTGACTGGTTCCATGTTTGGTTGTCTTCATATAGGGCACTTCTCTCTGGGATCTCCCTTTCTGGAAACCAAGAAATTTCTAGGACATCAATATTGGTTTCTTTACACCCAAGATTTCAGTTCTCAGCTTACCTCTTTCCTGTCACATTTCACTATAAGCTGCAAGGAGAAACCAGGCTGCACTTTCCACATTTAATTTGGAAATCTATTCTGCTAAATATACAAGTTCATGGCTATTAAAATTTGCCTTCCATCCAACAGCAGTATTCAATTTGGCCAAGTTATTTGCCATTTCAAAGCAAGGTCCCAGTTTGCAGTTACATATGCATCATTTCTGTCTAAGGCCTTATCAGAAGTGTCTTTAGAGTCCACATTTCCACCAACAGTCTCTTCAAAGCATTCTAGGCCTTCTCTATCAAGCTCCTCACAATTCTTCCAAAACCTTCCCCTTATCCATTTAAAAAGCCATTCCAACATGTTTGGTATTTGCAAACCACAGTAGCACCTTACTTCTTTGGTACCATAATCTGTTTTAGTTTGTTAAAGCTGCCAGAATGCAGGATACCACAAATGCAATGGTTTTTCAAAAGGAAATTTATTAAGTTGCAAGTTTACAGTTCTAAGGCCATATAAAGGTCCAAATTAAGGCAAAGCTATAAAAATGTCCAAACTAGGGCATCCAGGTAAAAATAACTTGACTTAAGAAGGCTGATGAAGTTCAGGGTTTCTCTCTCAGCTGGAAAGGCACATGCAACATTTGCTATCTTTTTCTCCTTATTTCATAGGGCTTTCCTGGGGAAGTTTTTCTTCTGCATCTCCAGAAATCTCTGGATGTGTGGGCTTTGTTGGCACTGTGGGTTCTTTTGGTCTTGAAGCTTTTTAAGCCTTCTTAAAGGACTCCAGAAAGCAACCCCACCTTGAATGGATGGAAACCCATTCCCATGAAACCATATAATCAAAGGTTACCACCCAAAATTGGGTGGGTCACATGTTCATGGAAACAATCAAAAAGATCCCACTCAGCAATATTGAATGAGGATTAAAAGACATGGCTTTTCTGGAGTACACAGCAGTTTCAAATCAGCATAGATGTATCTATGTCTATATCTATATCTATATTTATATCTATATATATCTATATCATCTATCTATGTCTATATCTATCCTGTCAGTTCTATTTCCCTGAAGAAATCCAGTTAATGCTAGCCCCATTTTTTTTCTTATGTGTAGTTTTTATTTCAATATGATGGTTTAGTTTCAAATTAATGTAATGCATTCTATTAACTGAAAATTTGCAAGAAGTATAAGAAAGGGAAAGTGACCAATAGAAACAACCCCATATAATACATTAGTAGAAGAAAAGCACTGCTTATTTTCATTGTATTTTTTGTTGCATCAATAACAATTCTATACAAAGATTAAATCCTCAGCTTTGAGAATTTTTCCAAGGTGAATTCACATCTGTATCTCTATCTTAATAAAAACAGAACATTACAAGTTTTCTAGATTCTCCATTCCTAGGCTAATCTTAATCCCATCTGAGAATAACCAAGTTTCTGCCCTCTAAAAATTAGTTTCCCCTGTTTTTAAATGTTGCATAAACGGAATCACACTCTGTTCATTTCTATGTCTAGCTTCTGTCAATACTTTATTTTGACATCCACTTTTTGTGTGTAGTTGCCATTTGTGATTTTTCCCATGTTAGGAGCTGCAATCAATATTTATTGGTTTTATCTTTTGTATCTTATGAATTGTATTGATATGAAAATCATATGATATGAAAATATTTCCCATATATATGTCATGTAAATGTATACATTTCTTTTGGGGAAATGGATAGCTCGTTCATTAGGTATGTCTATGTGCAGTTCTTTAAGCTATTATCAATTTTCTCAAGCAGTGGTCCTAATTTACACAAATGATTATGTGTGCTCTAAATTTCTTCTCTGATTTAAGTTCAACAAAGCTTAAATTAGTTTCATGATGTCATTTTTACTGCTTCATTTGTAATATATTTTATCTCTGGTTTTTGATCACCCAAAGATTTTATGTCTGTTTTGAATTATTCACATCCATACTCATCATTGTTTTCTATCTTTGAGCCTCATCCCTGTTCATCTAAATGCAGGCAAACTCTCTCTTGATATTTTACAAGAGCTGATGCACATAAATTATAACTCTTTAACTCTTTTCTAGCTAGGATAAAATCATATACATATATACAAATGCATATATAAACATAATGAAGTTCATCGATTCCTGTATAATTTGCAACCATATTTGTTTTAATATCTTAAAACCTAAAAAATATTAAAACTGGCCAGGTTAAATTTTTTGTTTTTAATTATAAAATTTAATGTAAGTATTTTAACAGTAATTTTAGTTTTAAATTTCTTTAGTTATATAAAATATCTTTAAAATATGGACAAATTAACTCCAAATATAACATAACCAGGAAAATCTTCATATTAAATGGATAAGTATATCCATTTAATAATTTGAGTCTATAAATTAAATGACATTTATGTTTTTGAATATGAGTTATACATTTCCCATTTGCTTATAGTTTAAATTAACCAGATAAAATTTACAACATAAAGTGATACAATGATATTTTATCTCTTCACAGTCAGATGAAATTACTGTATTTATAAATTAGGTATTTGAGATTGGGAAAAATGGTATAGATACTTCACAGCTTCTCTGTCAGTCTGCCAATACTTTTCATTAAAAATACCAAGACTTACTGGAAAGCAGAAGAATTGGACTAGACAAACTCAATGGCAGTGAATGATAAATGACTGAGGAAGCCGTTAATGATTCTAGAGGAACATGCTGGGTTAACAATTCAGTCTTACCTCAAGTTGCAATTTCAGTTCTAAGCAACACAATGGAAAATTCAATTTCCCAGGTTTACCCATGCCTGTCTCCTTTCCTTTTATTCCCTCTTCTGTGTGGGCATGAAATCTCCTTTCATACTTAATGTCACACATCCAAAGAATCTACACTGTAGATAAGCCTTCAAAACTGAACACATTTCTTGTAATTCTAATGGGCCCTGTTTTACCCCGAACAGTGAGAGTGTCTCATTTCTAAACTAAACCTATAAGATTTCCCTGGGACCACAAAGTGCATAATTTCTGATTAGAAAAAAAAAAAAGATAATTGATGATGATTTCAGTAATCTAGTATTAACTACAGACAACAGCAGCAATTGCAAGAAATAATTATATGGTCTCTCTGTGGAGATAAGGAAACTGCATTATCTAGAGACTAATTAAAATTGAAATAAATAAAGAAAGGTAAATAGGAAGGCTAACAGTAATCAATTATAGAATGAAGAAGGGAGAAAGAAGAGAAAAATGAAAAGGGGAAGACTGCTGTATAACATATTAAAATACACTAGTATAATCAGAACAGTAAATTTAATAGTAAACCTCCTTAAAGAAGAAACAGGAAGTATTCGCATACATATTCCTGCAAATTTTATAAAGCATTTTTAATTTTAGGCTCTGTTGATAGGGACTACTATTTAGGAGAATATGTCATGTATTTTCAAATGATGCCTAAATCAGGTAATACAAATAAGATATATGAAAGCTAATAAATTATCTTTTGTTGAACTTTAAAAAACATTATTAGCATTTTGGTTGGTTTTATTTTATAGAATTTCAATGCAAATCACCCTCTGTAATTTATCTTATGGTAGAATATCTTGCTGAAATAATTTTGTGTTTAAGTGTATGTTTTCTCGATGTACTCACCACAATTTTTAAATGCATTTTTTATTGTAGTAATAGATATATGACCCACACTTCTCATTTTAATCACTTTTATATGTACAATTCAGTGATAGTAATTACTTTTAAGCATTGTGCTACCACAGGTCACCACTGATTAATAAAATGTTTTCATGACCCCAAACAAAAACTCTGTGCCTATTAAGGAATAACTTTCCATTCCTCATCCCCACCCTCTGATAACCTGTCATCTCCTATCTCCATGTATTGGTTTATGCTAGGGATTTCACATAAGGTAAGCTGTACAATATTTGTCTTTTTTTTGCCTTGTTTATTTCACACAACATAATGTCTTCAAGTTTTTTCCATGTTTCCACATGTATCAGAGCTTATATTTTTATGGTTGAATAATCTCTCTGTATGTATGCATCCCATTTTGTTTTTCCATTAATCTGTTAATGGGTACTTGTGCTGTTTACACCTTTTGGCTATGGTGAAAAATGCCTCCATGAATTCCTGCTGTACAAGTATCTGTTTGAAGTCTTATTTTCATTTATTTTGGGTATGTATCTAGAAGTATAATTGCCAGACCATATGGTAGTTCTATGTTTAACTTTCTGAGTAATCACCAAACTATTTTCCACAGTGCCTGAACCATTTCACATTCCCACCAGCAGTATTTGAATATTCCTATTTTTCTGCATCCTCAACAGCATTTCAAACAATTTTAATATTAAAACTATTTCCTAAATTGTCTTCCCAGCTAACAATTCTTGTATTCTATTTGATTTTATGTGTATATTGCATTTATGAATTCCCCTGTGGATGGATATTACCACTTATCTACGTGTCTAATTTTATAAGCATATGAGCAATTTTCCTAGTTTAATTATTATGACTAGATGATTTATTTTATTCTTAATATGTTAGCCATCATGTTTTAAATAAAACCAACTTCCTATATATGCGTGTATTATTAAATTCAGTGGATTCTGAAAGTACATTGCCACACACAAACTCATGGAGATTTTTCTGTAGGATTTTTATAGTTTTATATTATACATCTATTCAATAATCTATTCTGAAGCAATTTTTTATAGGATCTTAAATAGGGTCTAAATTCATGTTTTGACATGTAAATATCCAGTTGTTCCATCAGTGTTGGTTGAAAACACTGCCCTCTGTCAACTGAATTGCCTTTGCATTTTGTGATGCTACATGACTGTGTCTGTTATATTGAGGTCTCTAAGCGCTTCCCTTGATCTTTACATCTTTGTCTCAGCACTATCACACTTAGTTCATTACTAGAGCTTTATAGTTAATCTTAGCATTTGATGGTTTGTTTCCCAACTTTGTTCTTCCTTTCTTCAGAAATATTTGGGGTATTATACTTCTCTTGCCTGCTAAATTTTTGATTCAACTTGCCCATATCTACGAAGAGCTCACTGGAATTTTCATCAGAATTGCATTGAATCTGAAGATTGAATTGAGGAAGATTAACATACTTTTAGTCTTCTCTCCGTGGGTGTAATCTATCTCTCCATTCAGCTGGATCAACTTTGATCTTTTCATCAGTATTTCATAGTTTTTTTTAGCACACAGCTACCACACATATTTTCTTAGATTTACACCAAATATCTAATTTTCCTTTTTAAAAAAGAATTCAAGTATCAATGCTCATTATTGGTATATAGTATAAAATTGACTTTCACATAATGGCCTTTCATTCTGCAAGATTGTCAAACTCATTTAATTATAGGAGCATTTTAAAATCATTTTTTGGGAACTTCTACATAAATAATCATGCCATTTGCTAATAAATGCAATTTTATTTATTTATTTCAAATCTTTTGCTTGCATTATTGCACAGGCTATAACTTTCAGTATAATGTTGAAGAAGTTTACTGAGAGAGGACATCCTTTCAAACATCTTCCAAAACTTGGGTAGAAGTATTCAGTCTCTCACCATTAAATAAGATATTAGCTCTGTATTTTCAGTTAATATTCATTTTTAAGATAGGGCAGAGATGATGGAAAATTAATAATTTTCAGATGACAAATTCCCACTGGAGAAAAATATCTATTAAGAAGAAGCTACAGGGCGGCTGCCGTGGCTCAGCAGGCTGAGCTCCGACCTGCCGTGCTGGAGGTCTGGAGTTCGATCCCTGGTGCCTCCTGCCCAGATGCAAATTAAAAAAAAAAAAAAAAAACAAATAAAAAGAAGCTACATGTCAAATTTGCAAGAACATTTGCTATAGCTCACATATGAAAAAGAAAACAAAATATCCATAGGCAATGCTTCAATAATAAAAAGATAACAGAATAGTGTATTCGCAATGATGTGAAAATGTAGTTTCCAGCAGAAGAGAAAAATATTCAAAGAAACTTGTGAAAAGTAGTAATATTTTATGAAGTTAGAGACATCAGAAACAAGGGAATGATTTTATGTCAATGCTTAACAAATGCTTAACTATTGTGTTTTTTTTAAATACATTGGCAAATGTCAATAGTGGCAATTTGTGGGGAAAACACACTTTGCAACAGAGTTGTGAAATTTACCATTGAAACATATGCCTGAAACAGAATTTGGCAATACTTATTGATTAGTGAAATGCCTTTAAACTGTAATGCAGCAATTTCCCTATAAGGTGTGTCCCATGCAAATATATTCATAAGTATCTTTCTACATGCAGTTACATGGAAGATACTCAGTGTGGATAATTAGTGTGTCATAATTTATAATAATTACATATTCTAATTACCTAACTAATTTAATTACTTGCATCTCCATATGTTGGAAAACTAGGTAGTCAAAAATACTACTTGGATAATTGTATATGTGGCAATGTATGTGTAAATATATATGTGTGTGTGTATATATATATGTATATATAAACCTCAGTCATGTTCACTATAGACTTTTTTCAGAAGTCTATAGTGAACATGACTGAGGTTTATATTAAAGGTAGGGATTTGCTGGGTAATTTCATTTTATACTATACATTTTTGGGGGTGTGCATGGTCCAGGAATTGAACCCAGGTCTCCCACATGGAAGGCAAGCATAATACCACTGAACTAGTATACTATAAATTTTTATATCTTTCAATTTTCTAAATTTTATGTTATGTTGTTTATACAGACAATATTATTACACAATGTGTAATGATTACAGCAGGGAATGTGGTAATGTGGCCATTATCTTAGGATCTGAAGTTAAAGAATGATTATGTAAACAATATATAGGTATACAAACAATAGTAACATTAAGCACAAGCATTTCCCAAACTCCATAAATCACTAAAACAGAAACTCCAAATTATAGAAATGTCTACATTGTTGTTGTTGTTTTCAAGCCTATCTTTTTTGTTTACTGTTTTTTTAATGTTTATTCTAGTAAAATTTGTATTAAATATTATGATGTTGGCCTAAATTCCCCCTTTTCCTAACCACATTCATATAGTTAACCAGCGCTGTTAATTTCACAACATTATGCTAACATCAAGAAAAGAAAATTTCAGACCAATTTCTCTTATGAATATAGATGAATTCAACAAAATACTTGGAATGTGAATCCAACCGCACATTTAACTTTGGTATTAAGGTAATGTTGACCTTATAAAATGGGCTAGGTAGTGTTCTGTCCTTTTCATTTTTTGGAACAGTTTGAGCAGGAGTGCTATAATTTTCTTGCAATGATTGATAGAATTCATCTGTGAAGTCGTCTGTTACTGGGATTTTCTTTGTTTGGAGGTTTTAATTGCTGATTCAATATCTTTAATTGTAATTTTTCTGCTGAGATCATATATTCGTCTAGAATCAGCGTAGGACATTCACCTATTTCTGGGAATTTTCCCATTTCATTTAGGTTGTATAATTTGTTGACAAACAGTTGTTCATATATTCCTCTTATGATCATTTTTATTTCTGTGAGGTCAATAGTAATGTCCCCTTTCCCATTTCTAGCTTTGTTGATGTGTCTTCTCATTTTTTTTTTTCAGTCTAATTAAAAGTGTGTCAGTTTTATTGATCTTTTCAAAGAACCAACTTTTGGCTTTGTTAACATTCTCTACTGTTCTTTTATTTTCTCGTTCATTTATTTCAGTTCCAATGTCTGTTGTTTCTTTCCCTTTGCTTCCTTTAGCTTTAGTTTTCTGTTATTTTTCTAGAACTTCTGGGTCTGGTGTTAGGTCTTTGATTTTAGGTATTTATTCTTTTATAATGAAAGCACTTAGGGATAACAATTTCCTTCTCAGTACTGCCTTCACTTCATTCCATAAGCTTGAAGTGTTCTCATTTTCATTTGCCTCTAGATACTTACTGATCTTCCTTGTAATTTCTTCTTTGACTTATTGGCTGTGTAAGAGTGTGTTATTTCTGTTGAACTGTTGATTCTTGAAGACATTGCATAACTATATAGCTCTTACACAGTGAGTGCATGATTGTGAAAACCTTGCAGCTGACACTCCCTTTATCCAGTGTATGGACAGAATCGTAAAAACATAAGGACAAAAACAAATAAATAGTAGGGAATATAAGGGACATTCAATGTTTGGGGTGTGTTCCTTTTCATTTTAATTTTTATTCTTTTACATCTTTTGAGTAATGAAAGTGTTCAAAATCGATTACGATGATGAATGCCCAAATCTATGATGATATTGTGAGCCACTGATTGTACACTTTGGATAGTTATTGATATGTGAATATATTTCAATAAAATTTCATTAAAATAAAATTAAAAGATATCACCATTGCATTAAAAATAAAATTTAAAAAAGAGATCATTATTTAGATTCCACATATATGCAGATTTTCCAGTACCCTGCCTGCTATTGAATTCCAGCTTCATTCCACTGTGGTCAGAGAAGATGCTTTGAATAATTTCAGTTTTTGTGTGTGTGACCCACCGTGTGACCTATTCTGGAGAATGAGTCATGTGCCCTTGGGAGTAACGTATATCCTGCTGTTTTGGGTGCCATGTTGGAAACGTGTCTGTTAGGTCAAGTTTGTCTATCATGATGAGATTAGTATATAAATCACACACATGTTTTTAGTATTTATTTTCTTTTTCTTTGATTCAGCATTTGTGGAGTCCTTCTCCAGTCACTATTAAACCTAAATAATTCCAACCAAATGGGGTTTATCCTTTTATTAGTTGTTTCTTAATAGAAACTTTTCCAGAGTATGTCATACAACCCCATGTTAATGACATTTCTCCTCTAGAAGTGTCCACTTTTGAAAACAGTAGTTTATCCTTATTCCATTCGTACGTAAAGTATTCCTTTTTGCCCTTTTTGTTCAATTTTTTCCAGGCTAACTTGAACTCCCAGTATCTCTATGCACATTTATCTTCATTTATCATCACATATTTTATCTAAGAGTACTAGCTATTCCTTAGGGAACACTGCTAATACATTGTACAATCTTCCGTAGTGGCAATCATAATTCAGGGCCCCTATAAGATAATCAAATCTTACTCTAATATTTGATTAAAATAAGTTTTGTTCTGTTAATGACTTAACCAATGCTTTTTATAGGCCCTAGTTATGATTATTTGGCTAAAAATGCAATATATTAGGCAAATGCAAAAGAATCTTGGGAGAAAATGATCAAATTTTAGTACTAGAATCTTACAAAATAATTAAATAATACCTAGATGAAGATTGCAATCATGTCTGCAATTAAACAGTTGTTAAATAATAAACAAGCCAGGACAACATGGGTAGTTTCTAACAGACAAAGTCAAAGGAAGGTGAATAAATATGCAATAGTATTAGATAAGTAATTATTTGTAGAGGAGGACAAAATAAATTTGCATATTTCCATCATACAACTTTTTTCCTTTATTCTCCATATCAAGTAGGAAAAAGAGATATTTGTCAACAATTGTCTAAAGCAGTGGCGTGAGGGTTTCTGTAGGTTTAATTTCTAGCTTTCTTAGCTATTTCTGAAATATACTTCTCTTCCTTCTCCCATCTTCTTCCTGTATTTTTTCATAATAACTATTATAAATGAAGAAAAGGACACTCAAATGTTATGTGTCTTACCCAATGGGCATAGATTTTAATTTGTGTCCAAAACAAAAAGTCAAATTCAAACATGGCTAACTAAAATCAGTATTTTGTCTGATAAGTCAGGAAGGCCCTATTATGGTAGATTTTCATTTACTTATTAGAGATATAACAAGCAGTTCTTTATCCTGAAGAATACAGACATAATAAGAAATTTTCATACTTAGTGGCTGTTTTCAGTACTTGGAATATTGCAATATCTACCCAAAACAAAAACATGCATAGTTTGATTTAATATGTTTTTAGTTCTCCTCTTAAGAATGATTAGTTAACACTTTAACATGCAAGAACCACAGCTGTTAACACTGTGCATATGCATGAAAGCATATTATAGTGTTTGAAGTATCTATTACTTGATATTAGTTCTCTATAAACACTTTATTTTTTAAGTAATTTAAAGTGTTTTTCTTTTATTCCTATGGAACCCATTTAAAATCTATTTCATAAAAACACAGTTTAATAAACATTACATCAGTTGACCCTGATAAGATAGTCAAAGGATAGTCAGAGCATGAATTAGTTTCTAAGGAAAAAATTAAAAGTCAGAGGTCTTAAATTTCCATTTTGGTATCCAGTGGAGCTGGCACTAAAACATCAGTTATTGGATGCACAGAGAGTTTTTTTTGGTTGGTTTGTTTGTTTACCATCTGCATGTTTCTACTAAATCCCAACTGTAATTGTTAACCAGTCAGGTGTTGAGAACTTAAAAGACTACGAATCACAAAGGAAAGAAATAAAATATCAAATCTCCATTATTTGCACACTACATTCAATCCTTTAATTTTACAGTTTCAATAATTCATCATTTCATTTTAACTTCTAAGATGTTCTGGGAGCAATCCAGTAGATAGATATATTCTGAACTTCTTGTACAACTTAGGGCCTTTTATCTAATTATAGTTTTATGATTTACATGGTTGCTTTATATAGCACGATAAAAAAAAAACTACCATAATTCATAGTTGTGTGAAGGATTGAGAGGGCAAAAGTAGAGAAAAAATGCATGACATCTTCAGGTATGTGAATTCATCTCCTAGGAGAGATTCTCTTTCTTAGTCATTCAGAAAAGGTCTCTTTTCCACTTGAATAGTACTTTTGCCATTAGATTCTGTGTGGCCATGAGTCATTACCCTAATATACATTTCCCTAAAATCAAAAGCATAAGCAACCACTCAGAGGAAAATGTATTCTTGTAATAAGATACATGATAAAAATAATAAAACAAAATGAAATAACAAATATATATATAAATATAATAACATATAATGATAGAATAAAATTATAGATTGTTTAAAAACACCAGAAGGAGAGTGATATACCTAACTAGTTAACTCAGTTATAATCCATATCTTTAGTTAGCACTTTGAAACTATTTCTAAGGTTAAGTTTTACACCTGCATGTAAATCACACTTTTATTCACCTGAACAGCTTTTTTTTGGATGGCTTCCCAGATTGGAATAATTTATACACAGAATTACCTCTTGGCAAAAGTTACATGTGAAGTAAATAGCCTTGATTGGTCAGTACATAAAACCCACAAATGTACAGTAAAGAAAGGAAGAGTCGGTACTGTAATTGTCCAAAAAGCAGTGTTTGGCCATTGTAGAATGAAGTATATTTATTGGATCCCTCTATATTAAGAAGGAGACAAGAATGCAGTTTCCATTTTGTAAATGAAATAAAACCACCCTTGTAATTTTCCATTATTTCAGGGATATTTGTTGCCAGAGTGCCATGAGCCTGATACTGCAGATTGATTTGCATTACTGCAGCTGAACTGCACCAGTTCAAAAGTGCTTTCTGACTGCTTTGTATTTATATATTTAAAAATGTGTGGAAAGTTCTGTTTATCTAAAAAAATAAGAAAGTTTGTACAAATGGAGAATTAAGATATCAATGAAAAATGTTCATACCTTCTGTAGCTAAGAATAAAGCCTCCAAATGCAAAATGGATAGGTTTAAATCCTGGCTCAAGACCTAGAGTACCTGTTCAAGGTCACTTATCTGACCTCAATAGGACTCAGTTTCTCTTCTTTTAAATCAAGGGAAAAAAGGAATGCTCTTAATAAGGTATGTATAAGGAGCCAATGAAACAATAAATAGAAAGAATTAGTAATTGATCAAAAATGTTCATTGTTATCAGTGTTAGTAGTAAGTAGCAACCTGTTTATATGAATATTATTTATATTCACATTAATATTTTGAACTTAACATTTTAATAATTTTGTGTATATCATCCTTGTTTTACTTATAGATAAAGGGCAGGAGTTTAGGGAAATTTAATAATCCCTCACATTTTATACGAGTCAAGTAGACGAAGCTGACCCAAAAGTATAATATCTCTTTCCATATGAAATGTGGTTTAGTATAAGGATAAATATTCATCTTTCAGTTCTTGCTTAGTTTTCAAAAAGGCATTCTTTAGATCTTGCTATTTCTTGATTTTATCATTATGACCATCAGCTCTCATTTTACAGTTCTATGAAAGGTTAGTTGGACTATATTTTTACTGACAATATGTTGTATAGGCTTCATGCATGTGTTAGAATATACTTTATAGTATGAGGTTATCTATTTATGCACTTTCCATAAAATTATAACGACAAATTAATTTTAACACAAAAAATTATGGTGTTATTGGATAAAGGTGAGAAACACTGGATAAGTCTGAATTTAATGGGACATTGGCTGTATGTGATACTGAAGAGAAAAAGAGAATCTCAAACAATAAAACATGTAATAAAAATAATGATAAAATGGCTTTTCTATGACAAATACTTTTTATTTTGGAAAGAAAGCTAATAAGAAGCATTAAGAGGGACACATATTATCAATAGAAAAATTAGTTGAGACTACTAAATGGAAAGGGATTTTTCTAAAGACTATTCTTGGTCACTGAAAGTTTTACTCACGAAAAATGTGCTCGTTGTCAATATTTCCCTGAAATAAAATATGTATCACTAAAATGCAAAATTTAATTTAATTTACTCATTCACTAATTCAACACATATTAAGAACTTGCTGTACATGGACAAAATAAATACACAAACCTCACAAAAAAGCTTGTAATCTACCTTGAGAGAGACCTATATTGCTAAATCTTTAATTATAAAAACGTTATGCCATGTAAAGTATGAAATGCACTTTTAAAATGCACAATTAAAAATGGATCGAACTTTGTGGATCTTTGAGATGAAATGAAACAGTGAAATAAAAAAGAAATACTAGGAAATTATCAGGGAATGAAAAACAGAGTACTGAATTGCCTCAGAAGACACAGTAGAAAATTTCACCAAGGTGAAATCAACAATTCCTAATGCCACCAAGGGAACAAGAATTCTCACTTTCAGTGATTTAAGGAGAGTGTGAATTTTAGGGTCAGACGAGCTTGAGAGTAAATGATGGATATGAGTTTCTGGTTATATAAACCTTGGCTCCAGTTTCATCATAACTGAAATAAAGATAACACTTATTTTATTATGTTGTAATATAATTAATTAAAATTTCATGTGGTAAATGTCAAGAGAGTGTCTGTTAATTGGTACATTCATGCACTTCTTTTTCCTGTTCATTAAGTTCCAAAGGAATTCTCCAAAGATTATGGAAGATATAACTACAAAGGTTATGAAGATTTTGAGGAAAGAAAATTTCAATGAGAACAGAAATTTTTCCTGTTCATCCTTGAGCCTACAATATCTGTTAAAATAGTCTCAATTACATATTTTAGTCTTTTTAAGTCTTTCAGCTTTATTTCACAGGAGAAGAGAGACTTCAGTATAATGCACAATTGAAATGTGGCATGTGCAAATATGAGGAGTATATTGTATCAGAAACCCTCTGATGGAAATAGGCCCTGAAGAAGTCAAGGGTCAGTTGCCTAATGAAGGAATGCTTGTTCTTCTATGTGGAATACAGGAGTACACCACAGAAAGAGAATAATGGGCAATCTAGACACATCTGGGAAAAAGACACACTGAGAGAAGAATTTTGTTAAATATAAGAAAGTGGAAATAAAGACCAGCATGATAGAAATGGAAAAATACAATGAGGATGGTGGACAGAGAGAGAGAAACAATTTCCAGCTTTTGCAGGTTTTTGTAGGTATTTTTCTTGAACGGAAGTCATATGCTCAGATTTGCATAATGGTAACAGCACTAACAATAGGCTGTAATTTCAAGACCTGATTAGGCTGGGTAAGATGCATCAAGAGAATGATGGTAACTTTTTTAAAATTCAAGAACTTATTTTAGAAAACGTATCTTAATTATGGTGTTATAACTGACTACATTTTTGTTGACGAATATTTGTTGTTATTTCCTGGGGTAGGATTAAATATTCATTTGCAACTAGACTTATTCTTATGACCCAAAAAATCACTTAATAGTAGATGCTATGAAGGCCAAAGTGTTCTTGGCCTGAAGACCAGCAAGTTGCAGGTAGAGGCTACTCCATTTCCATGAGTTCTTGAATTAAGACCATGTCGATCAAGGCTGAATCCAACCTGAAATTGGCAGGTAGTACAAGAGAGATTTATTCTTTTAGCCACGGAGATTTTGCAGTTGTTTGTTAACCAGCATATTCTATCCTAACTGATACAGTGGAAATGTTATAAGATTTGAAGGATATTTCTGATGTAAAAGTAAATTAAACATTTTGATGGATTGGATAATTCATCTGAACCAGAAGGAGATATGAAATTAAACTTCTGGTGTTTTCAATTATTAAATTAGTTGGGAGGAGTTGACTGGACGTAGGTACAGACAACTGGAAGATGTAACACAATCATCAGGAATAATTCTAGATTTTTATTTTTTGAAACTCTTCCTGGCAACAATCTATATTACTCTAGTGCCTGTTGGAAACTGTCATGTACCCCAGAAAAAAACATGATTCAATCCTGATCCCATCTTGTGGGGCCTAACTTATAGTTTAGGGTGGGAAACATTGGCTTTCTTCTGTGGAGATATGACACACTCAGTTATGGGTGTGACCTTTTGGTTAGATAACTTCCATGGAGATATGACAGACCCAATTGTGGGTATGTCTTTTGGCTAGTTGGAGATATGAGTCCACCTACTCAAGGTGGTCTTGGTTAACTTACTAGAGTCCTTTAAAAGGGGAAAAATTTTGGGGAAACCTCAGATATAGACTCTTAGAGAATAGATACAGTGGAGCCAACACAAGACCAAGATGTTTGGAAATTCAAAGCCAAGCAGACACCAACATGTGGCTTTCTGTGACATGCTAAGCAAGCCAGAACCTGAAGAGAGCTAAGAGAAGCCAAAAGATGAAATCCAGCCCAAGAAAAGCCAAGTAAAGAACCCCTGCAGGAGACAGAAGCTGAAAGCAATGGAGTTCAGGAGCAAGGGACAAGAAGATACCAGACACATGCCTTCTCAGATGATGGCGAGGTTCCAAATGGCATCAGTTTCTTGAGTGAAGATACCTTCTTATTGATACCTGTTCTGCTTTGCTAGCTGCCAGCATGTAACATAATCAGAAACAGAAATGCTTTTAAAAGGGGAAATTTATTAAGTTGACAGTTCATAGTTCTAAGGCTGTGAAAATGTCCCAACTAAAGCAAAGCTATAGAACTGTCCAATCTAAGGCATCCAAGGAAAGATACCTAGGTTCAAGAAGGCCGATAACTTTCAGGGTTTCTCTGTCAACAGGAAAGGCACATGGCAAACATGGCAGCTTCTGCTAACTTCCTCTCCCAGCTTCTTGTTTCACGGTGCTCCCCCAGGGACATTTTCCTTCTTCATCTCCAATGGTCTCTGGCTACATGGGCTCTGGTAGTTCTCATGGCTATCTCATTGTTCCATCAAAACTCTAAAAAGGGACTCTCTCCAAAATGTTTCCTCTTTTAAGGATTCCACTAAAACTAATCAAGTCCCACCTAGAATGGGTGGAGTCACAACTCCATAGAAGCCATCTAATCGAAAGTTAATACCCACAATTAGGTGAATCAATCTCCATGGGAACAATCAAAAAGCCCCCAGCCAGCGATATTGAATGAAGATTAAAGAAGATGGCTTTTTGGGGGTTCACCACAGATTCAAACCAGCACGGTGCCTTAATTTGGACATTTTCATGGGCTTAGTACTGTAGACTTGCAACTTAATAACTTCTCCTTTTAAAAGACATTCCATTTCTGGTATATTGCATTCTGGCACCTTTAAAAAACCAAATCACCAGCAACATTAGAATGCATCCAAGTTAAAATTTCTTAACCATAGAATGTCATGTGACACGGAAAATAATTTTAGACTTGCTTAGGATATGCATGGGCAAAGTGAATAAAAGAACCTGAGACTATGAAGTAATCTTGGTTCTGATTGTCTGGTTCCAGGTGCCCCAATGGTAAAATAAAAATGTATTTAAAGCCAGGAACTTCACTACTCTAGTTTTAAATAGACCACATTGTGAGGGATGTCTTACTGTATGCAGGAATTGAGACTTTCACATATTGAATGACAATATTGGTCAAGATGAGTCACACCTGAATGATAGCTCTTGAGTTTTCTGCCTTTACTTTGCAGAATTAGAATTAGTGACCATATTGGTAAGGGAAACAGTTTGTAAATAATTGGTTCATCTTACACAACTCATTACTGATGTTCTCTAGTATCCTTTGCAATATTCTGCTTATCAGTAATAATTTCTGATATTGCTAGAAATGAGATATTCTTATATTTCAAGTAACTCTGTTGTATATATTCTCTTTTATTTTCCAGAATTCTCATTCAGAGCATATATAAACATAGGTTTTCATATTGTGTCATTCATGGAAGTACAATTTACTTGGAAACACTGGATTATTAGCTTCATTTTTACATCTGCTAGAACTTTTTGGCTTCACTGGAAAAGTGTACCCATTTGCTAATTATACTGTCTGTAATTCATCAAGGGATTGAGGCAGCAGACAGAAAATGTGCATCTATTTTGTCTAAATACAAGTTAAAGTTAATTATTAACTTAAAGCCCCTTAAAGTGATTACAGACATAGTTGAGTGATGTAAAATTTGGGGTACATACATGAAGGAGATGGGATCAGTATGTACTTAGCAGTGTAAGCCATGAATATACTTGTTAAACACTCATTTGCTTTTCTTTAGGACTGAAGAGTACTAAGAAGTTGAGTTTACAAATGAGATTTTGTTATGTGGTGAAAGTCATACAAATTTGAGATGGTCATGGGTCTTTTTTTCTATGAACTCTTCAGAACCATGGCATATACTTGGCCAAATTGCAGGCATTTTATAATATAAGGGGTAAATTTGGTTTGCAAATGTTAGTGCAAGTGTTTTGATTGATATGTTTATAGACATACCTCATCTTATTGTGCTTTACTTTATTGTGCTTCACAGTTGTGGCACTTTTACAAATTGAAGTTTTATGGCTACTTTGCACCAAGCCATTCTATTCGTACCATGTGTTCATTTTGTATCTCTATGTCACAGTTTGGTAATTCTTACAATATTTCAAACATTTTTATTATCATTATATCTGTTATGGGGATCTGTGATCAGAGATCTTTGTTTTCACTATTATAATTATTTCAGGGCAACACAAATCACACCTACATAAGGCAGTGGACTTAACTGATAAATGTGTGAGTTGTAACTGCTACACTGACAAGATGTTTCCCTATCTCTCTCTTCTCCTCAGGCCTGCTATTCCCTAAGACTTAACAATATGAAAATAGCCAATTAATAACCATACAAAGGCCTCTTAAGTCTTCAAGTGAAAGGTTGAGTTGGAATTCTCTCAACTTTAGATCAAAAGCTAAAAATGATTTAGTTTAGTGAGGAAGACATATAGAAAGCCAGGAGAGACTAAAAGCTAGATCTCTTGTGCCACAGAGTTAGCCAAACTTTGAATGTAAAGGAAAAGATCTTGAAATAAATTAATAGTGTTATTGATTTTCTCTTCAGCTCCATGGCAACTTTTTAAATCAGATGAAGAAATAAAAAAGCACTGGTAATATAACTAAGTAGGTAAAAGTAAAAGAATATGTAGATGTATTTTTATGTCACTTTTATTCTATGCATTTTAAAATATTACTACCTAAAACAATAATTATAAAATTATGTTGCTAGGCTTATGATGTATAATGATGCAATTTGTAAGAAAATTAAAATACAAAGGAGTGGGGAAGAAAAAGTACACAATGAAGAAAAAGTTTAACTTATTATTTAAATTAAATGGATATTAATCAAACAAGATTGTTTTAAGCTAAGAAGTTAGTTGCAATCCACAGTTTAATCACTAGGAAAATAACTACAAATTGTAAAGGAAAAACAAGATAATTAAAAGCTATGCTAGAAGTAATTAATATCAAAGCAAGGCAGTAATGGATGTTTAAAAAAAATACAAAAAAGACATAATACATACAGAAAGCAAACAGCCAAACACAAACATAAAGCCCAGCTTACCAAAAATTATATAAAACATAAATGGATGAAATACTCTGATCAAATGTCAGAGATTAGAGGATCGGATAAAAAATACATGATCCAAATATATGTGGTCTGAAAGACACATCCTTCAGATGCAAAGACACAAATAGGTTGAAAGTAAAAGGATAGAAAAACTTACATCATGAAAACAGTAGCTAAAAGAGAACTGCAGAGGTTACATTAATATCAGAGAAAATTAATTTAAAGAAAAAAATGTTAATAGAGACACTCAAGGAATTTTTATAATGACAAAATTGACCCCATCAAAATGATGTAAAAATTATAAACATATATGCATCTAAAATAGAACTAAAAAGTTTATGAAACAAACTGTCATAATTAAAAGGAGAAATGGACAAAAAACAAAAAAGTTTAAGACTTTAATACCTCCCCTTTATATAATGGAGAGGAAAATTCTTCAGAAGGCCAAAAGTGAAATGGAAAACTTGAACATCATGCTAAAACAACTAGACTCATTGGGAATGGTTGAAATGAGAAATTCTATGTTGTATAAATATGTACTAGTCAGGTTTCTCTATAGAAACAGATCAACAGGAGATATCTGTAGATGTGAGATTTTATAACAGTTTCTCATTCAACTGTGGGGATGCACAAGTCCAAATTCCATAGGGCTGGCCACTAGCTGGCAACTCCAGTGAAGGTCACAGATGTACTCTCCAAGAGAGGCTGTCTCTCTGAAGAAGTGAAAGTTCACTCTTCACCCTTAAAAGTCTTCAAGTGATTGAATTAAATACAACTGATTGCATTCTCTCATTCTGAAGACACACCCTTAGTTGATCATAAATGTAATCAGCCACAGGTGCAATCAACTGACTGATGATTTAATAAACCTGGTTTAATAACCAGCCATGAAATGTGCTTGCAGTAATGGTTAGGCCAGTGCTTGCCTGACCAGACAACTGGGCACTATCACCTGGCCAGGTTGACAGATGAACCCATCCAGCACAGTCCACCCCTTGTCAACTTGGTAGCTATACACATGAAGTTAAACCATACTTAATGTTTAAATAGAACACAGTAATAGACATATATATTTCATCTAGCAATACTTAACTTACCTGTGTACAACCAGAAACACACTAAACCTCCCCAGAATGTGGTGCAATTCCTTTGGTAACAATTCTTGAACTTGATATCCTATAATTTAATATACCATAAAATGAACAATACAACTTATGTCATGATAAGAAGACAACAAGATATTTGCTTTATGTATGAAAACAAACATATTCATAACCAAACAAGGAGGAAATATTCATACCACAACAGTCCTCATTTCTGTAACTGGTCACATGGTTGTAGTGTGTATTTATCACTACCGTCTCCCACTACCCATTCCATGTTTCCTTTACCCTCACCAGCACTTTAGCTGGTGATGGTTCTTGGCCTGGTATAGTTAACCAAATCTTCATTCCTGAACTTTCTGGGTCATTGGTAGTCCTGCCTGGAATGGGTGTTGCAGGTTTCCATTTACTCTAATCACAGGGCATGGTAGTAATAAAAGATGCTCTAGGGTATCCCCTGTATTCCAGGAAACTTTTCCATACCTCCAGTGTGTAGCTGCTATCCTGATTCACCTTGATTATCAGGATTAGTCATCCTATACAGTACAGTGATTCCCTTCCTTGCCTGCTGATTCAAGTCATGAGAAGCCCAAAGTGGTCAAGTGGCAGTCTTACCTTCCAGTTCAGTGGAATCATTGTTGTGTCTCCTGGTAGGAGCACTCTTCTTTGTGGAACTAAGTCCAGTAGACCAGCAGAGCTTAAGGCTTCAGGGACAAGAAGCAAACATTTCTCTAGTGGATCACTAGGGAATGCCATTCCTATTTCCACCCTTTGATTCCTGGGCCCATGAATCCTGGTTATGGGAGAAACTGCACCACAGAGTTAATGTTGATTCATGGATATACAAATTCCTGGGTAATATTTCCTGAACCCTATAAGGTATTGCCATCTTGTTGACCCTGTAATTGGGTCTTCAAAAAGCCATTCCACTGTTCTGTCAACCCAGCTGCCTCTGGGTGGTGGGGAACATGGTAAGACCAGAGAATTCCCTGAGCATATGTCTATTCCTGCACTTAATTTACTGTGAAGTGGATATGAAGCAATGCTGTGTGAATACACAGTGGAGGATAAAGCAGCCTATAACTTCACAGACTGTAGTTTTGGTGGAAGTATTGCATGTAGGGAATGCAAGCCCATATCCAGAATATGTGTCATTCCAGTTAGAACAAATTGTGGCCACTTCCAAGGAAGTGGTCCAATATAATAAACCTGCTACCAGGAATGGTGCCATATTGGGGACTCAGTCTGGGTCTCTGCTGATGCAGATTGGGCATTCAGCAGTGGCAATAGCCAGGTCAGCCTTGATGAGTGGAAGTCCATGTAGCCCATGCATAACCTCTATCCTTACCACATGACCACATTGTTTATGATTTCACTGGGCAATGAAATGTGTGGCTGGGGGAAGAGGATGACTGATATCCACAGACTGGCATCCACATAACATACTTGATTATCAAACCATTCCTCAGTGAAGTCATCCTCTGTTAATCATTCACATAGCCCAAATGTATTTTCTGTTTTTTGCCCACTCAGAAAGGACTATCCACATACCCCTCTCCCAGTATTCTTTGTTACCAGTTGTCCAATCATGCTCCTTCCAAGTCCCTGACCATCCAGCCAAATCATTAGCAGCAGTCTAGGTATCAGTATAGAAGCAAAATGAACAATCAGGTGCACTGCTCGAAGTTCTGCCCATTGGGAGGAATTCCCCTCACTATTGTCCTTCAGGGACACCCTGGAATGGGGCTGTAGTGCTACAGCTGTCCACTTTCAGATTGTACCTGCATATCATGCAGAATCATCTGTAAACCAGACCCAAGTTTTCTGTTTTTCAGTCAGCTGACTTTAAGGAACTCCCCAAGATGCCATAGCTCTGTTTTGTGAAAGAGAAGGTAATGTGAAAGAAGTGGTGGCCATGGGCATTTGGGCCACCTCCTCATGTAACTTACTTGTGCATTCAGGACCTGCTCTGGCCTTATCTTGTATATACCACTTACATTTTATGATGGAGTGCTGCTGTGCACTTCCAACTTTATGGTTTCATGAGTCAGACAACACCCAGCTCATGATACACAATTCAGGCCTCATTGTAATTTGTGGGCCCATGGTTAAATATTCAGTCTTTACTGAGGCCCAGTAACAGGCCAAAATCTGTTTCTCAAAAAGTGAGTAGCTATCTGCAGAGGCTGCTAAGGATTTTCTAAAAATCCTGAGGGCCTGTTTTGTGATTCTCCTATAGGGATCTGGTAAAGCTTCCAGATTGTATTGCTTTCTGCCACTGACACTTCCAGTATCACTGGACCTGCTGGGTCTTAGGGCCAAGTGGCAGAGAAGCATGCACAGCTGCCAGCACCTCTTTCAGAGCCTCCTCTTTTTATGGTCCCTTCTCAAAACTAGCAATTTTTCTTGTCACCAGGTAAATGGGCCAGAGTAGCACACTAAAATGAAAAATATGTTTCCTCCAAAATTCAAAGAGACCAGCCAGGCCTTGTGTTCTTTTTTGGTCATAGAAAGGCCCAGATCCAGCAGGTTATACTTCAACTTAGAAAGAATATTTCAACATGTCCTGCACCACTGGATGCATAGAAATTTCACTGAGGTGGAAGTCCCCTGTGTTTTTCTTAGATTTATCTTCCATCCTCTGACATGCAAAGGCCTTACCAATAAGTTTTTATTGGTTGATACATCTTGCTTATTAGGTCCAATCAACATGCTATTATCAACATAATGGACCAATGTGATGTCTTTTGAGGGGGAGAAATGATCAAGTTCCTGTGAAAATGATTATGACATAGAGCAAGAGAGTTGGTATACCCCTGAAATAAGACAGTGAAAGTATACTACTGACCTTGCCAGCTGAAAGCAAACTGTTTCTGGTAGTCCTTACTAACAGCTATTGAATAAAAGAGCATTTTTCAGATCCATAGCTGCATATCAGGTACCAGGAGATGTGTTGATTTGCTTAAGCAATGATGCCACATCTGCAGCAGCAGCTGCAATTGGAGTCACCTTGCTAAGTTTATGATAATTCACTGTCATCCTCCAACATGCATCTGTGTTCTACACAGGCCAAATAGGATAGTTGAATGGGGGTGTTGTGGGAATCGCCACCCCTGCATCCTTCAGACCATAGTAGTGGCACTATTCTTTGCAATCACTCCAGGAATTCAGTATTGCTTCTGATTACTATTTTGCAAGAGAGGGGAAGTTTTTGTGTCTTCCATGTGGCCCTTCCTATCATAATAGTCCTCATTCCATGAGTCAGAGAACCAATGTGGGGTTCTGTCAGTTGCTGAGTATGTCTATTCCAATTATGAATACAGAAAACTGGCAAAATAACCACAGAACGGGTCCAGGGACACACTGGACCTATTGTGAGATGTATCTGAGCTAAAACTCTATTGAACACCTGACCTCCATAAGGCCTTTTCTGACTGGTGGGCCAGAGTGATGGTTTGGGTCCCATGGAATTAGTGTCATTTCTGAGCCAGTAAACCACAAAATAGCTGATCATTTATTTTTCCCTAATGCACAGCTACTATGGAGAAAAGCCATAGCTCTTGCAGAAGGCTGCATGGAAGGTTAAAAGTACAAATTTTGGGCAGCATAAAAAGATCTTTCCCTGAGGGTACCTGGCCTTTCCCTCTTCAAGGAATTCTGGGTCTAAAAACTGTTTTATGTTTGCAGGTTGATTAAGGGGTCATGACTCTCTGTTTTTGTAATTCAAGTTAGACTTTTGCTCACTTGGCCTAGAAGTTTTCTGCTTATAAAGCTGAAACAAGAATTCAGTAGTCTGCCAATCTATTTTGCTTCCAGGTATCCTGTGATCTACTAGCCAATGCCATAAGTCTCAGAAAATTAGATTATTTTGACTGCTGCTTCGAGTCGGTAGTCCATTATGGTAGCCATACCCATCCTGTCTATGGAGATTAACTGTTGCCACATGGTTTCTGCCAACTTGGGATCCAATCATCCCCATTATGTTTAAGGACCCCAGATGAGTGAAAGTAGTCCCCACAGTAATATCTGACACATAGAGAAGGGTAACTACAGACCTCTTCAGGAAAAGGGGGCTAGGTTCACAAATTTATTCCTCAACGTCCTGGTGAAGGTATTTCCTGGGGACATTCCTGGAGTGTGTGAACAGGTCTTGCACTCAAACAGTTCAGTCTCTCTAAACTCTTGGATCCCCTCATCTGCATCATACCATGGCATTTCTAGCTTTTGAACTTCAGGTAATGTCAGCCACCTTTTGATCCATGTTTCAGCCAACCATCCAAACAAACTGTCAATGCCCTTTCTAATCCCTCAAGCTACATTGAATGCATAATCTCTGCTTAGTAGGGCCATATCAATAAATTCAGACTGATCGAACTTTGTATTCCTTTGACCATTATCCCACACTCTTAATATTCATTCCCACACATATTTCCCTGATTTGTGTCTATATAAATAGGAAATTCATGCAGTTCTTTTGAAGCATAGTATATCTTCTCATGGGTCACACTTTGTATCCAATCTTTCTTTAGTCTAGCTATAGGTCTTGAAGAAATTAGGTGTGTGGTTGGGGTGGGTCATGAAACAATTAGAAGTGTCTCTCATGTAAATTACCTCATATTGTACCATTTTAGTTTCATCTGGTGAAACAGTTTTAATCTTTCCAGACAGAGGAGTAAAGTCTTTTTCTTCAGGGGAGGTGGTTACAGGTTTGCAGGAACTTTTGGCTCAATCTCTTTAGGTAGATGTTTGATGGCAGACGTCTTAGGACAGACAGTAGGCTGGGAAGATGTTTTCTCAAGGTAGAATGGATGTGGATGTCAGAAAGCATTTTCCTCAGGGCAGGATGTAGGTCAGGTAGCTGTATATGTAGAGAAGGTTGGAGATTGGGTGGATGTTTCCTCAGGACAAATAATTAGAGGTTTATCTAGCAAAGACTTAGAAGAATCAGGGTTTTTATGTCACCACTGCTGTCATTATGAACCCATATGTCCCCATCCCAAGTTTCAAGATCACCTTCTTTCCAATCAGAGTCCTTACCTCATTGTAGATACATTACAAGTTTGGAAGTTTAGTTTATATTTTAAATCTTCTACTTGCACAATGAGACTCTGGGTCTGATTTTCAGAAATCTCAAATCTGTTACCACAGGAAATAATATTTTCTTTCAGGGCACACATAGACATTTTTACAACTTTCATACAACATTTAAGTTGCACATTTGAAGGTTTCAGCTCATCCCTTTCTTTTATAATTGTATCTATCATATCTGAGAACAAACAGCCAATATCATTATATCACTTAACTCCACAAAATTCCATTAAAGTACCCAAAACATTGTGACCCAGAGCATTGCCTCATTTAAGAATATGATTAGGAGTATCAAAAGGTGCTATTCTGCATATTTCTATTGCCAACTGGTCTAGCTTGGAAAAGCTTCCAGAATATGATATATCAGAAATGGAATGGATTTTTAAAGGGGAGTTTTATTAAGTTGCAAGTTTACAGTTCTACATCCATGAAAATGTTCAAATTAAGGCACAACAAGAGGATACCTTTACTCAGGAAAGTCTGATGAAGGTTGGGGTTTCTCTGTCAGCAGGGAAGGCACATGGAAATGTCTGCTAACTTTCGTTCCTGGCTTCTTGCTTCATGAAGCTCCTCCAGGGGCATTTTTTCCATCTTGATCTCCAAATGTCTCTGGCTGCCTGGGTTCTGTTGGTTCTTGTGGCTCTCAAACTTTTTCTAAAACAGTTCCCTCTTAATAGGTTCCAGTGAGCAACCCCTCTGTGTTAGTTTGCAAGCTGGCAGAATGTGATATACCAGAACTGGAATGGTTTTACAAAAAAAAATAATAAATTACAAGTTTACAGATATAAGCCTATAAAATGTCCACACTAAGGCATTGGGGGAAAGATAAGTTAATTCAAGGAAGGGTCTGTAACACCTCTGTCAGCTGAGAAGCATGTGACTGGCATCCACTGTTCTCTTCCTCTTGGGTTCCATTGCTTTCAATCTCTATCTGTGTGGAGGTTCCTCACTTTGCTTCTCTGGAGCTGGCTTTCATCTCTTGACTTCCCTTGGCTCTCTCCAGGTTCTGGCTTGCTTAACACCTCATTGTGATATCTTCTGAGCTCTAAGCATCTCCAAATTCCCATGTCTGTGCTCTCTCCATGTTTGCATCTGTGTCAACTCTGCTGCAAAGTTTCTGCTAGCTCTGAAGTTTCTGTCATTTCTCTAGACTCTGTCATTTCTGACTCTCTTTCTAAAATGTTTCCTCTTTTAAAAGATTCCAGTAATATTATCAAGACTACCTGGAATGGGTGGAGTCACATATCCATCTAATCAAAAGTTAATACCCACAATTGGGTGCATCACATCTCCACAGAGATAATCTAATCAAGAAATCCCACCTACATTATCAAAGTAGGGTTAAAGAAATGGCTACCTCCAAGAGATTGAAACAGAATAAAAACATGGCATTTCTGAAGTAAATAATATTTTCAAACTGGCACATTCTGCCTTCTGGACCCCCCAAAAAACATGTTTTTTCTACATACAAAATAAATTCACTCCATCACATTATCACAAAGTCTTAAAACATTTCAATAACAATACAGGTACAATGCAGAGTTAAAACAGTATAAAACTTATCAATGTCTATTAGTGGCATGGTCTTCTCTAAGGCAAAGATTTTCTCCTGACTCTGGATGTATGAAAATCAGAACAAGTTATCTGCTTCCATTATGCAAAGGAGTGTCAGTCATAGGATACATTTTTCCATTTTCATAGGGAGAAATTGGAAGGAAAACAGGGGTCATTGAACCCATCCAGTTCTTAAAATCTGCAGGGCAAATGCCATTGATTTCAATGTCTGGGAGTTATTTAAACTCAGGGCTTTAAAAAATCCAAATTTCCATGCTTTCCATAGGCCTATGCAGAGGACTTGCTCTCTCCAAATGTTGGTGTGGAGCTCGCAACCTTGGGGGACATTGAGGAGCCCACCTTAATTTTTGTCTCCACCCTCTCCAAGCAATGGGGGCTGTACCCAGGCTCTCTACCAACCCTGGGGCACAAACTCAACCTCTCAACCCCTCTAGAACAATTGGGTGGCAGCCAGGTTCTCTCCAATCCCTGGTTTATATGTTCCACCTTCTCCAAGGCCTGAGGTGGTACAAGGCTCACCCTCTGCTTCTGGGGTAAAGTCACCCTTTCTATGGGTATGGGTCAGTCTGCTCTCCTGGCCTGAGGTGTCATGGCTTCAGACCTTAGCCTCCAAGATTCTGCCTCTAAAGACATTGCACCTTCATTTTGTCCTTTTTTGGAGCCTTTTAGCCAAGACTGGCAGCAGTTATGTTTATACAGATCCCACAACACTCTTGTTGGTTTTCTATGCAATGTGGTTAGATTATGCCCATCAGACAAAAGGACTTTCCACAAATTCTTCCTGGAAAACTCCATCCCAAATCCTCACTTGTCCTGTAATGGCTGACTGTGTCCACATTGGGATAAATTCTCAAGTGAGGCCCTATTCACTGGAGTCTCACCTTCTGGAAGCCAAAAATTTTCCAGGACACCAATTTCTGTTTGCTTTGTGCCCAAGGGTTGCGTTCACAACTTATCTGTTTCCTCTTGCATTTTACTATAAGCTTTAAGTCTGGAGAAGCCAGACTGCATTTCCCACATTTAGCTTGGGAATTTCTTCTGCTAAATATCCAAGTACATTATTCTCAAATTCTGCCTTCCATCTACAAAGAATGCCTTCATTCAGTTTTCAATGACATGTTCATCATTTTGGTAAAGCCCAATAAAAAGTATTCTTAAAAGTCTATATTTCTCCTAATAGTCTCTTCAAAGTCTTCTAGGCCTTCATTTTTTTTTTTCCATAGACAGGCTCCATGAATCAAACCTGGGTCCTTAGCATGGAAGGTGAGAATTCTACCCATGAGCCACCACTGCCTGTCCCTTCTAGGCCTTCCTCATCAAACTCCTCACAATTCTTCCAGAATCTTCCCCTTATCCATTTAAAAAGTCTTTTCAACATATTTTGGTATTTGCAAACCATAGTAGCACCCCACTTATGGTACCAAATCTGTGTTTGCAAGATGCTCAAATGCAAAATGTTAGAACTGGTATGGCTTTTACAAAAGGGGGATTTAATAAGTTGTAAGTTTACAGATAAAAGTCCATAAAATGTCCACATTAAAGCATCTGAGGAAAGATATCTTAATTCAAGGAAGGCCGATGGGTCTACAACACTTCTGTCAGCTGGGAAGTCAGGTGTCTGGCATCTGTTGGTTCTTCCTTCTGAGCGCCATTGCTTCCAGTCTCTGTCCATGTGGAGGTTCCTCACTTTGTTTCTCTGGGGCTGGTTTTCATCTTTTGGCTTCCCTTGACTCTTAACACCTCATGGTGATATCAGCTGGGCTCCAAGTATCTCTAAAATCTATGTCCCTCTTCTCCAAGTGTCTGCATCTGTGTCAACTTTGTCACAATGTTTCTGTCAGCCCTGAGGCTTCTGTCATTTCCCTAGACTCTATCACTTCTGACTTTCTTTCCAAAAATGTTTCCCCTTTTAAAGGATTCTAGTAATCTCATTAAGACTCACCTGGAATGGGTAGAGTCACACATACATTGAATCAAAATTGACACCCACAATTGGATGCATCATATTTCCATGGAGATAATCAAATCAAAAGAGTCTAACCTATATTATTAAATCTGGATTAAAGAAGTGACTATTCTCACAAGATTGACTCAGAATTAAAACATGACTCTTCTGGGGTACACAACAGATTCAAACTGGTGCATTCCAACCTTTGAAACCTTGGGGAACATTAGGGAGACCATCTTTTCTCATCTCCACCCTCCCTGAACATTGGGTTCATGTGTAGGCTCTCTGCCATCTCTAGCGCACATGCACAACACCCCAGAAAAATGGGGTGATAATAGGGACGTCCCCAGTCCTCAAGAAATGTGCCTCACCCTTTCCAAGGCCTGAGGTGGCACAACTCTACCTGAGCAATGAGGTGGAAGGCCCATGCTCTTCCTTTGGGACAAACTCACCTTCCCCAAGCTCTTGGGTGGGTCCACTCTGCTGGCCCGAGGTTTCTTGACTTTATTTCTCAGTTTCCATAGTTCTGCTTCTGAAGTTATTTTTCCTCCAATATGTCCCTTTTCAGTCACTCTTAGTCCAGACTCCTCATACAGATCCCACAACACTCTTGCTGGTTTCTATGCAATATGGTCAGATCATGCCCATCAGAAAAAATAAATTTGCACAAATCCTTCCTGTATAAATACATCTCCAATCCTCTCTTCTTCTGTAGTGGATAACTGCTTCCATGCTTTGGCAAATCCTCACATAGGGCACTTTTCTCTGGGGTCTCCTTTTCTGGAAGCCAAGAGTTTTTCAGACCACCAATTTCTGGTTTCTTTATTCCCAAGAGTTCACTTTTCAGCCTATCTCCATCCTGTCACACTTCACTATAAGCATAAAGGAGAAACCAGGCTGCACTTCCCACATTTCATTTGGAAACCTCTTTGGCTGAAT
>PVIY010013397.1:0-59305 GCA_004026745.1 Myrmecophaga tridactyla
GTGTCAAGTCCACTCATTTGTCTCTTCAATAAACGACATTCAGAAAATTGGATATCTATATGCAAAAGAATGAAGGTGAACTCCTACCTCACCCATATAGAAAGATGAACTCAAAATAGTTTAAACACCTAAACATAAGAACCAAAAGTATAAAATTCCTGGAAGAAAACATAGGGAAGCATCCTCATGGCCTGTTTAAGCAACAGTTTATTTGACTATACACCTAAAGCACGAGCAACAAAAGAAAAAAATAGATAAATGGGTGTGCTGATTAGAACTGCTGAGTACCCCAGAAAAGCCATGTTCTTTAATTTTCATTCAATATTGTTGGGTGGGATCTTTTTTATTAAGTTATTTCCATGGAGGTGTGACCCACCCAATTGTGGGTGGGACCTTTTTTTTTTTTGGTGCCTGGACCAGGAATTGAACCCGGGTCTCCCTCATGGAAGGTGAGCATTCTACTACTGAACCACTCGTGCACCCTGGTGGGACGTTTTGACTAGGTGGTTTCCATGGAGATGTGTCTCTACCCATTCAAGGTGGAGTCCTTAAGAGGGAATCGTTTTGGAAAAAGCTTCACAGCCCACATAGAAGAAGAGATGCAGAAGAGAAAACTCACAGGGAAGCAGGGAGAGAAAGCTAGCAGACATCGCCATGTGTCTTCCTAGCTGACAGAAAAATCCCAATGAAACCTAGCCCCAGAGGAGCCCAGGGAGGAACCCCTACAGGAAACAGAGGTTGAAAGCAACAGAGCCCAGGAGCAAGCAACCAGCAGATGGCAGCTATGTGCCTTCCCAGCTGACAGAGGTGTTCTGGGAAAACATCAGTCTTTCTTGAGTGAAAATAACCTCTTGTTGGTGCCTTAATTTGGACTCTCTATGGCCTTAGAACTTAGAGCTTGCAATTTAATAAATTCCCTTTTTAAAAACCATTCTTTTTCTGATATATTGCATTCTGGCAGCTTTAACAAGCTAAAACAATGGGATTTCATAAAAATTAAAAACTCTTATGTATTAAAAATTTCATCATGAAAGTGAAAAAACATCCTACAGAATGGGAGCAAACATTTTGAAACCACATGTCTGAGAAAGGATTAATATCCAGAATATATGAACAAATCCTACAACTCAACAACAAAAAGACAACCCAATTAAAATTTTAAAACAGGCAATAGACTTGAATACATCTTTCTCCAAAGAAGATACTCAGCTGGCCAATAAGCACATGAAAAAATGTTCAGTGTCATTAGCCATTAGGGAAATGAAAATAAAAAACACACTGTGATACCATTTTTTACACACTAGAAGGACTATTATTTTTTAAAAAAGGAAAATAAGTGTTGACAAGCATGTGGAGAAATAGGAAAACTCCATTGTTGGTGAGACTATAAAATGGTGCAGTTGCTGTAGTAAACAGTTTTGTGGATCCTCAGAAAGTTAAGTATAGATTACCTGTACATGATCCATCAATCCGACCCTAGGTATATACCCCAAAGAAATGAAGGCAGGGATACAAATATATTTGCACACCAATGTTCATAGCATCATTATTCACAATTGCAAAAAGATGAAGCAACCCAAGCATCCATCAACCGATGAATGGATAAACAAAATGTGGCACATGCATATGGTAGAGTGTTACTCAGCTATGAAAAGGAGTGATGTTCTGATACAAGTGATAACATGGATAAACCTTGAAGACCTCATGTTAAGTGACATAAGCTAGACACAAAAGGACAAATTTTGTATGATTTCACTGATATGAAATAATTAGAATATGTAAGCAAATTCAGAAAACAGAACACAGTTTACCAGGGGCTAGGGTATAGGTAGGGAATAGGAAGTGAAGGCTTAATTGTACAGAGTTTCTGCTTGGGGTGACAGAAAAGTTTTGGTAATGGATAGTAACAATGGCAGCACAACATTTTGAATGTAATTAACAGCACCATTGAATTATACGTCTGTATTAGCTAGGGTTCTCTAGAGAAACAGAATCAGCAGGAGATATCTGTAAATATAAAATCGATAAAAGTGTCTCACATAACTGTGGGGATGTAGAGTCCGAGGTTGGGAGGGCAGGTGATAAGCTGGCAGCTCTGATGAAGGACCTCAATGGACTCTCAGGAGAAGCTAGCTGGCTGAAGCAGGAAGAGTGACGGTGTCTTCTGAACACTTCTTAAGCGCTTTCATGTGATTGGATTAAGTGTAACTCATTGCAGAAGACACTTCCCTTAGCTGATTGCAAATGCGATCAGCTATGGGTGCAGCCAACGTGATCATGATTTAAGTCCATGAAATGTCCTCATAGCAACAGAGAAGCCAGCATGTGCCCAGTCGGACAAACGGGCACCACCACCTGGCCAAGTTGACACATGAATCTGACCATGACAGTGTCTGAATGTGGTTAAAAGAGGAAAGTTTAGGTTGTATGTATGTTACTAGAATTAAAAAAACAACAACATAGGGTTGTACAACACAGTGAACCCTAGTGTAAATTAAAGACTATAGTTATAGTGTAATTATAATAATATTGTTTAATCTATTGAAACAAAGGTACCACATTAATGCAAAATGTTAATAGGGAGTGTGTGAGGGGGTGTATGGTAACTATATTTTCCATGTGATTCTTCTGTAAACTTACTGCTTCTCTAATAACAAATTTAAAAATATAGAATGAAACAATCTTGGGGACATCTATGTTTTTATACAGGGAAACTCTGTAGACATTTAAACAGTAAGAAATTCAATTTAGCAATCAAGAAGACATTTTTTGTAAATCTCCTTTGTGATAGACATTGGTTAATTACTGAAGCAGGGAACCCAGATAGCACATTCCACAGACAGGATGACTTTGACTACAATGAACTATTAATTTAAAATCACCAATTGGAAACCAAGATGTATCAACATTTTTTGGCCAAGTGTCCAGAAATGACAGCAAGATTAACTGATCACAAATTATAGCATGTTGGAAAAAAGCCATAGTGAAATGAAACCTGCTTTATAAAATTCACACATAGCTATCAGACCAAGCAAGGTGACTGAAACAAAAAAAATTAATCTTTTGCTTCATCTTCCAAAGGGGAGGAGGATGCTTGGTGTTACATGAACAAAATAGATGTTTATTTAAAAAGAATTTGGGAGATGAGAGTTATTGGAAGATAAAAGAAACAAAATTACAGTTAAGTCTAAATTTTGTGGGTGTTCATTTTTCTCTGAAAAATAATGCATATTATTTTCTGAAAATAGAGAAATATAGAAAATATCACACTGTTCTCCAAATGAAACACAACTTCTGTTGCTATTTTAGTATTTTTAACCTAGCTATAAATCACATACTGTATATGAAATTTTAAACTTATTCTACAAAATTAACCATATTGCATAAATATTTTCTTATATTATTACATAGTCCTGTTACTGGGGGAATTTTAATGAATTTATAATACTCCATTAAGGAAATATAGATTATGTGCATGTTCCCCCTCACTTCTAATCCCTGGTCTCTTCTACAGAATAAACTTCTGTTACCAGTTGTTTGTATATTTTATCCTTCCAGATATTTCTGTATATATAAGCAGGTGAGTGTGTGTGTGTGTGTGTGTGTGTGTGTATGCATGCGTGTATATGTAGTGTCCCATTCCCTCTTCTCTTAAATGGTAGCATTGCTTTATTTCTCCCCTCACTTAAAATATATCTTAGAGATCATTATTACTACATACACTGCTGCCTTGTTATTTCTTAGCAGTTGCATATCATAATATATAGAAATATAACTTATTTAATCACTGTTCAGCCTAAGTAAACTTTTCACTTGCTGTTACAAATAAAAGTGCAACGACTCTCCTTGTACGATCTGTTTTTCAATTTAAAATATCTTTTCGTTACGGACAGTTTTCAAATACACACTAAATAGACAAGACGGATATAAAGAACCCCACGTACCTATCAGCCAGCCTCAGCAGTTATCAACTTTATGGCAAGTCTTGCTTCTTTGATCCTCCTTCCCAGATACCTACCACTGCATTTTATTTTAAAGCAAATTCCAGTCACCATATCATTTCATCTATAAATATTTCCCTAGGGGTGATGGCTAGGCTTATGTCAACTTGGCCAAGGGTTTGTGCCTAGTTGTCTGGTCAAGCAAGCACTGGCTTTTCTGTTGCTCTGAGGACATTTCATGAACATAAATCATCAGCACGTTTTCATCTATGGCTGACAACATCTGCAGTTGGCCAAGAGGCATGTCTTCCACAGTTAGTGACATTTAACCTAATCAACTGAAGGCTTTAAAGGAGAAGTCAGAAGAGAGAATCTCTTTCTTTACTTTAGCTAGCCAGCCTCTCCTGCAGAATTCATCCAAGACCTTCATTGCAGTCTGCTCACAGAATTCGGACTCCTGTACCCCCACAACTGTGTGAGATGCTTTTATAAACTCTCATATTTACAGATATCTCCTGTTAGTTTTGTTTCCCTAGTGAATCCTGGCGACTACACTTATTATGTACCACTCTCCCCTCATTGGCTTCCCACTCTCATCCTCTTGGCCTCCTTCTAGTTCTTCTAACATCAACTCCTGACTCCCAAATCTGAGTCTGATCCTCCTTTTAGGGAAAAGAATGAGACACAGAAGGAGGAAAACCCAATTATGTGTGCATTGTCAAGCTGGCTACCATGGCAGCCAACTGGGGCTCAATTCCCACAAGGGCATCTGATGAACTATGTGCAGTGTGGGAATTGTCCATCTGGAGAACAGGAGGCCCAGATTCCTCCAGCATTAAACCCTTTGCATTTCTGAGCTGCACCTGCTCTTTGAGGTTAAATAAGGTCTATGGAGCTTTGGAGAAAGCTCTGAGGTAAGATAAAAGATAAAGATGGATACTGGCGCTTGAGGGTATATGCAAGGAACTGTTCACTTCAACTACAGCTAAAATCAGAGGTGGGATGGAATGAAGTAACGGGCACACGAATCTGCTACAATTGATAACACTAGTGTCCGTGGCACAGTTTGTACTGCGCACTCTCTCTCTGCCATTTGGACATAAACTGCATGTGGGCAAGGGCTCTGCCTGTTTTGCTCCTTTCCAGAGCTCCAGACCCCAGCACAGTGCCTAACAAGTAGTTGTTTGCACAATAATTATATACTAAGTTAATAAGAAAAAAAAATCTGGATTATGGTAGCAACAAGATAATACTTGGACTTTGAAGAAAGGTCGCAGGCATCTGAATACCCCTGTCAGCTGGAAAGGCACGTGGCTGGCATCTGCTGGTCCTTGCTGCCAGTTAGTTGCTTTTACCTTCTGATTCTAGAGTCTTCTTTTCACTTCTCTGGGGCAAATTCTGAGTTCCATCTCTTAGTTTACCATCTTCAGGACATTTTCTTTTCTGTCTCCAAGTGTCTGTGTTTTCTCCAAAATCTCTCCTTCTTAAAGGACTCCAGTAAGCAGATTAACACCTACTTTGAGTGGACAGGGCCACATCCCCATGGAAACAATCTAATCAGGAGGTCCTACCCAACAAAAAGTGGTCTGCCCCCATAAGATTTGATTAAAAGAACATGGCTTTTCTGGTGGTACATAACAGCTTCAAAACAGCATACTAGGTATCTTTAAGACCTGTATATACTTTCTTGTATATGTATAAGTATACATCTATAATATAAATTCCAAAAGGTGGATTTCCTGGGTCACAGGTGAGCCGGATTTTACTTTATGATAGTATCAGTTCGACCTTCACAAAAATTGAATGGCTGTATATACTCCCATCAACAATGAATCAAAACATCTGTTTCTCTGTATCCTCATCAAAACAGTCCATTATTAAACTTTTAATCTTTGCCTATTATGTGAAAATAGTATCATATTTTATGATAATGGGTAAACTTTTGTGCTTTAAAATGCTATCTACATTTACTTTTTTCTGCGGAAAACGGTTTATTTCCCATTTTAATTTTTCTAAGTTATTGGAACTTTTTTTTACTTATTTCTTTTGTAATAATGAAATTAGGTCTTTCCCGTTATACATATTATAAATATTTTTCTCAGTTTTCCATTTGTCATGTTTGTTTACTCTGCAGAAATTATAGAGTTCTATTTGGTCACATTTACCAAGCTTTAATTTTATGGTTTCTGCAGTTTACATCCTATATGGAAAACCTTTCCCCATTCCAACCTTATCCTTTTTCTCCCATATTTCCTTCTGGTATTTTCATAGCTTAATTTTTTACATTTAAATTTATGTTCTGTCAAGGATTATTTTGATGTAAGGATGTCAAAGGGATTCAATTCCCCTCTCCCCCAAATGCCTAGACAGGACACAGAACTTTTCATTCTACAAACTAGAGAGCAAGTATAGTTACAAAATCATTTATATCCAGCATAAATAATCTAAAATACCTGTATTTTACCGTTTTCAGCTTTCAGGCTTTGGCAGAGGGAATGGAGGTAGAGACTGAGGGTAAGGAAGGAAGAAAACCATGCAGTTATCCAAGACTAGTTAACCTTTGAGAGTGTAAAATTCCCAATTTACAACTAAAGTGAAATTCCTTAGTGAGCACACCTAAACTGTGCAAGGCTTTGGGTGGGCAGAGAGGGTCAATGGTGGCAAAACCAGTCAAGAGCCCTCCCTTCCCTCCTGGAAGTCTGGTGATCTCTCCTGGCTTGCCTGCCACCACCTTCTCAGGTTGGGTCCTCAGTACCCACCAGGGGTCGGAGGTGGAACCCCGAGGTGGAACCTCACACCTTGGCTCCAAAGTCCTGCTGCCAGGCCCGCGTGATCCACCAGCCAAGTCAAATCCTGAGGTGACTCGGAGGAAGGACAACGGGGTCCAGGGCGGCAGAGGGCCCGAGACCCTGACGCGGGGAGAAAGGCCCGGGGGCCGCGGCAAGTCCGGTGCCTCCCGCGGACTCCTCGGGCCACCTTTCTCCCGAGCCTTCTGTCTCTGGCGGGGCCCTGTCAGGGCTGAGGGCAGCCGGCGACCGCGGCGCGCGCGAGCTGGCGGGAGGGCCCAGGCCCGGGGCCGGGTCTTCCCGCGGGGCTGCCCCAAGCCCGCCGTGCGCCCAGCGGGAACGCGCCCCCGCGCGGCCAGCCTCGCCGAGGAGCAGAGCGCAGCGCCCGCCGCGCCATTGGCTCGCTCTGGGTGGGAGGAGCTGGCCGCCGCGGCCTCCCCGCCCCTTCCCCGCCTCTCCTTCCTGCTTTGGGGAACTCGCGTCCCTCCCGGCCCAGCCTAGTCTGGCCGCCCCCGCTCCGCAGGCTTTCGCCAGCCCGCCGGCCCGCCCGGGGAAGGGAACGAGGACAAAGTTGTTCTGGGAGCCGAGGCGCTGGGGGAGTCGGCGACGGCCGCGGCGGGGCCCCGAGCTGCGCAGAGATGCTGGGTGTCGCGGCGGGAATGACCAACAGGTAAGGAGCCCCGGGTCCTCCCCCGCTGGACGACCGCTCCATTCATCGCGGCTGGGCGGGCTTCTCCTCGCGCCTCCCCGCCCTCCGCGTCCCGCCGCCCGCGGCTCGGGGACGCTGCCGCCGCCGCCACGTCGGCCCGCGGACTGCGGCGTGGCGGGGCCGGGGCTCGGGGTCGCGGCTTGGGGCTGCGGGAGCGACTTGGCCCGGTCGCGCAGCACCGGGGCTGCGGGGGCGCCTCGGGACTTTTTTTCTGGTCGTTTCCCAGGGGTCGTGGCGGGGGAGGGGGCTGTCAGGGCGGGACTCGGGCGTTGGGGCCGCGGTCGGGTGCCTTTGCTTTCTTTCCTGTCGACGCGCCCCTTCCTGCCCCTTCCCCATCTTCCCCGCGAAGCGGCCGCGGCCGTGGCGAGCCGGCACCGTTCCGGGACTTCAGCTTCGGGCAGGGGCTAAGAACCGGGGGTGTGGCGCCTGGGGAGGCCCGGCGCCGCGGTCGCGGAGGCGGCTGGGACGGAAGCAGCGGGCGCTGGAATCCCCTGGGATGCGGGCGGGGAGAGCGCTGTTCGCGGCGCGCTGGGCCCCGGGGCGGCGCAGGACAGGCCGGGGCTCTGCTCCGGCTGAGCGCGCAGTGGGGATCAGAGGGCCGGGCTCTCTTGCCTGCAGGGAAGTAGAGTGGAATCCCGCAGATCTTAACGAAGTTCTGCCACGGTCTCTCTCTGTGGGGCACCCCTCCCACCTCCCCCTACCCCCACCCTGCACCCATTTCGGTGCTGGCTCCGGGACCCTGTGGCTGCGCGCTCCGGTCCTGCCAGACGGAGAGGGTCCTCCTAACTTAGTGTGCTCTTCTGGGCTGGGAATTCACCCCGGGCAGACAGTCTGGACAGACGTGCTCGGATGCAGGCCACTCTCCCCCCAGTCCACATTGTAGGTGTTTATTTGTATACATGTTTTGGAGCCACGAAGCTTCCTTGCCGATTGGAAGGAGATATTGCTGTGCTTTCCTTTTTGGTGAATGTGCTTTTTTCTGTGCATAGTGTGTTTATATTTTAAATAAAAACCCACTTTTCTAAAAAGTTAAATTTTAACCCCGTCTTGAGCAGGGAAAGGAAACCTGAAATAAGTTTTTGTGAAATTACATTGATAGAAAGTGGCTAACCCAGAATCTTGATGGTCTTTCCAGTAAGAAACTTAACCACCTATGTTAACTGATACAAGGTAAACTACAGTATTTCTAAATTGTATGTCGGGGCAACAGGCTCTCTAGAAAAGAAGACCTTTTAAACAAACCTTTCTAATTTTAAGCAGACTTTTCTAATTTTCATCATTGGACTGTATTATCCATTGTATTTTAAGCGCCTTGAGGGCAGGTAAATAGTTCAGTGCTTAACAAAGTACCTAGCATCAAATACCTATTTGTTGAGTTAATAAATTATAGTCTAGCAGTTGGGGTCACAAATATTTTGATTTCAGGACCCCCTTACACCCTTAAAAAATTATAGAGGATGCCAAAGAGCTTTTGCTTATGGTTATGTCTATAGATATTAACTGTGTTAGGAATTAGAACAGACTTTTTAAACACATTTATTCGTTAAAAATAGCAATAAATATGTGACATTGACATGCACAACACAGTTTTTATGAAAAAACAGTATATTTCAGCACAAAAACTGAGTGGCATATTTTCACATTTTGCAAATCTCTTAAATACCTGCATTAGTAGAAGGCAGCTTCTCATCTGCTTTGCATTGTCTATTGTGATATGCTGCTTTGATTGAACTATATGAAGAAATTGTGGTCTTTCGCAAATATGTAGTTGGAGAAGGGAGGAGTGTTTTAGTAGCTTTTCCAGATGATTGTGGGTATCTTTTGATACTACACCAAAGCTGGATAAGTGGCAGTTGCTTAAATGTTAGTTTCGATGTGGAATCTGAAACTGTCTCATTGAACTTTTCCTATTATGTTACATTAAAATCTATCAGTCTTGAATCTCTTATCTATGCACAATATTCTAACTTCATAGGCTTGTGTTTTTGAAAATATTGGGTCAGTGAGTTAGGCAGATCTTCAAAATGTTGGTGCATTTCATTAGATAATACCACTAAATTCCATTCATTCACTGCTGACTTCATTAGAAAAGTCTAAGTATTGTGAAGCTATCAAGCTTAAGGTAGTAGATACCCTACTAATTTCAACTAATTTTCTGTTGAAAACTTGATTTTTATCATTGGCAACAAAATATTACTAATTGTTTTCACTGAAGTGACACTCTCACTTTGTTCATTTTCACATTTCAAATACAAGTCTGAATAATCATACTTTGTCAGTTCTTTCTGATAAAACAGTGTTTCATGAAAAAAGGAGCTAATTCAGCACATCACTCAGCCACATACATGCTTTTTCTTAAGACAGCCATCTTTCTCGAGTATGCAGCACAAGTGGTCTATGCATACCTCCCATTTTATCACGTTTAGAAAAGAGTCTTAAGTATAAAGATTTAATAAGGGCAGTAATTTGTACTGCTTTATCAAGAAGATTCATAGTTGAAATTTTTGTTGAGGTAATTGTAGTTATACATGCAGCTGTAACAGGTAATACAGAGATACACAGTAGATCCTTTACCCATTTTTTCCCCCAGTGTTAACATTTTGCAAAACTGTGTAGTACAATATCACAACCATGATATCAGATACAATCCACAGTCTTATTCAGATTTCCCCAGTTTTATTTGCAGTCGTGTCTGTGTGTGTGTGTGTTCGTGTGTGTTCTCTGTAATCAAATCACACGTGTGGGTGCATGTATCCACTATTACATCAAGTGATAGAACAGTTCCATCCCACCGCAGTCTTCATGTTACCATTTTATATCCATACCCGCCTCTTTGCTTCTACCACCTCCTCTCCTCAACTACTAATCTGCCCTTCATTTATCAAGTTTGGTCATTTCAAAAATGTTTGCTCTCTTTCTTGCCGAGTTGTATTCCATGGTATGAATGTACCATAGTTAGCTTACTTGTTCTCACCTGTTGGAGGACATTTGGGCAATTGACGGTTTGTGGCTATTATGAAATAAAGCCACTATGAACATTTGTGTCCATTTTTTTGGCGTGTGTGTGAACATAAGTTGATTTTTCTGGGATAAGTGCCCAAGAGTACACAGTTGCCGGGGTCATGTGGTAATTGAATGTTCAGTTTTTTAAAAAACTGACAAACTTTTCCAGAGGGGTTGTGGCATTTTTTGATCAAGGCTATTGAAAAATGAATTTGATAGAGGCGAGAATACACTTTTTCCCCCTTGATTGGGTTGGTGACATGTATTCTTGGTTATCACAGTACGCATGGCTTTGGGACTTTGAATTAGTAAATATTAATGAAAAAGCATGACACGTTCTGTGGGATCTCAACCACATAAGAATGCATGCTCAGTTGTGTGTATGAACATAAAGGACCTAGAAGGAGATGTCAGACTTTTAACTACTTGTGATTCTGGATGACTTTTGTGTTCTTTGCTTGTGTTTTTTAGTTTTCTGTATTGCAAAATTAACTGAAAAGTTTGAAAAAAAATTATTTTAAAAAGCAAGAAATTGGCGGCCCCCACTCAAAGTCAAGATGGTAGAGTAAGGTGCTTCAGACTTTGTTTCCACACAGAGGTTTTGAACAGCGAGCAAGAACTGACAGAACATCTTTTTAGAAGCTTCAGAAAATAAAGGACTGCAGTAACAAGGTGTACTGGTTTGAAACTGTTATGTACCCCAGAAAGGCCATATTCTTTTTCCTAATCCAGGCTTGTGGGAGTAGATTTATTGTTTGCAGTGGGACCTTTTGATTAGGTGGTTTCCATGGAGATGTGTCTCTGCCCATTCAAGGTGGGTCTTAATCTGTTTCCTGGGGTCCTTTAAGAGGAAACCATTTTGGAAAAAGCTTCAGAGCCATCACAGACAAAGATGTTTGGAGATGCAGAAAGAAAACACCCTTGGGGAAGCTGTTGGAAACCAGAACCTGGGAGAGAAAGCCAGCAGACATCACCATGTACCTTCCCATGTGACAGAGGAACTCCAGATGCTATCGACGTTTTCTTGAGTCAAAGTAGCTTTCTGTGAATGCCTTAGTTTGAATATTTTTATGGCCTTAGAACTATAAACTTGTCACCTAATAAATAAATCCCTTTAAAAAAGCCAACCCATTTCTGGTATATTGCATTCCAACAACTTTAACAAACTAAAACACAAGGTGAGTCCAGTTCAAGAAAAGAGATGCTTAAAAGTGGTGGGATATTATGGTGCCCTGCTGGCCTCTTGTCTCCGCATCACTGGCTTGGTGTGGAGCTGGCCTGCACTGCCATTGTGGATGCCAGGTTCTGTTTCTGAAAGATTCAGAGTAACTCTCATGGGATCATACATATCTGGCCCTGTCTGACTGGTGTTGGCTTGAGGGACTCACCATTCAAGAACCTGTCCTGTCTGTAGATGATAGCTCATGGAACTCTCCTACTGAATATTGCAGGAGAGCATTCAAATTGTGCTGCCTGGGGTAAGGGATTGCTGGCTGCAAGACAGTAGTGTAGTGCCTGGGATCATAAAGAAACTGTTTTCCAGGGGGGCTGCTCCAAAGTGAGTAAGGGGAGTTCCTTAGGCCATTGGTGCATGCTCAAGACAGGCATGTCAGAAAGGATCAGGGAGGCCAGTATACTTTGGCCTGGAGCTATTCTTTAAACTCATTGTACTGGTAACTGGAAGGAGAGCACTTCCACAGGTCAGTCTGCAACGTCTGGAGAATTGTTTTCCTTTTCGTTATTATTATTATTGTTAGCCCTTAGCATTAAACACTAACTGGATGCAGGCTTGAGGGAACAAAGTCCCAGAGTCTAATTCCAGCAATAATGAATTAAAATATCATTATTTTAATGCCAAGGTTTCAAAAAAGATCAGAAATAAGAAGCAATGGCCCAGGCAAAGGAGAATATTAAAGAATTAGATACCGTCAATGAGGAGGACCAGACTGGGACACATAAGACAAAGACTCTGAAAACGTGGTCCTAAATATGCTCAAAGAACTAAAGGAAAACATAGAAAAGGAACTAAAGGAAGTTAGGAAAATAATAGATGAACACAAAAAATCAGTAGAGAGATGGAAATTGTGAAAAGAAACCAAACAGCTGAAGACCATAGTAACAGAACTTAAAAATTTCCTAGAGGTGTTCTGTGGCATATTGGAGCTGTAAGAAGAAAGAACCAGTGAACTTGAAGATAAGACAATTGAAATCATTCAGTAGAAAGAGCAGAAAGAAAAATGAAGAAAAGTCAACAGAGCCCTTGGAACTTGTGGGACACCAGCAAGGATATCCATATAAGCACTGTGGGAGTCCCAGAAGGAGAAGAAAAAGAGGAAGCGGCAGAGAGAATATTTAAAGAAATAATGGTTGAAAACTTCCAAATTTTAGCAAAAGACATGATACACACTTCCAGGATGTTCAACAAACCTCAAACAGCATGAATCCAAGTAGACTTCCACAGTGCCAATGCTATGATCGAATTGTTTAACGCCAAAGATAAAGAGTATATTATGAAAGCTGTAAGAGAAAAGCAATGTGGGGCGGCTGTCATGGCTCAGCAGGCAGAGCTCCAACCTGCCGTGCTGGAGGTCTGGAGTTCGATCCCTGGTGCCTCCTGCCCATATGCAAATTTAAAAAAAAAAAAAAGCAAAAAAAAAAAAAAAGAGAAAAGCAATGTGTCAATACAAGGGAGCCTGGACAAGATTAAATGCTAGTTTCTCATCAGAAACCATGGAGACAAGAGGGCTGTGGGAAGACATTTAAATTGCTGAAAGCGCAGGATTGCCAGTCAGAACCCTATATCTGGCAAAACTGTCTTCCAAAATGAGGGAGGAATTAAGACATTCCCAGATAAAGAAAAGCTGAGGAACAGTGTCATTACTTGACTGGCCCTACAACAAGTAGAAAAGGAACTCTGCAGGTTGAAAGGAAAGGATATCAGGCAATTGACTGCAGACACATTAAAAAATAAAGATTTCTGGTAAAAACAGTGCCATGAGTAAATATTAATACCAGTACTATTGTGTTTTTTATTTGTAACACCACATTTTACTTCCAACAGGATCTAAAAGGCACGTGTTTAAACATAATGAGAACTCAATGGTTTTGGACTCATAGTGTATAAACATGTAATTTGTGTCAAGAATTACATAAGGGTGAGGGGACAGATGGCTATAGGGACATAGTTTATGTATGCTATTAAAGTTAAGTTGATATCAAAGCAGAAGCGATTACAATGTTTATATACAAACATTTGCGTAGTTCAAAATTGGAATTGTAATTTTAGTTTGCAAGCTGCCTGAATTCGACATACCTGAAATGGAACAGCTTTTAAAAGGGGAATTTATTAAGTTACAAGTTTACAGTCCTAAGGCCATAAAAATGTCCAAATTAAGACATCCAGGAAAAGATACTTTGGTTCAAGAAGGCCAGTGATGTTCAGGGTTTCTTTCTTAGCTGGAAATGCACATGGCAACATCTGGTAGCTTCTCTTCAGGAATCTTCAATGGCTTCCCTGGGGCCCTGTCCATTCTGTTGGCTCTGTCAGTTCTGGTGGCTCTGAAGCTTTTCCAAAATTGTTCCTTTTTAAAGGGCTTCAGTAAGCAGCCCCACCTTGATTGGGTGGAGATATAATCTCCATGGAAACCATCTAATCAAAAGTTACCACCCATAATTGGGTGGGTCACATTTCCATGGAAACAATCAGTAAGGTTCCACCCAGCAATATTGAATGAGGATTAAAGGACATGGCTTTTCTGGGGTACATAGTATCTTCAAACCAGCACATAAGTATACTATTCTGCAACCGCTTTTCAGCTTAAGAACATATTTTAGAGGTTTTCCAAGAAATTAGCATATCTGGATGTACCTTTTTTTAACCTTAATTATCATGGCTGCATATTATTTTACTCATAGTATAAATGAGCTATGATTTATATAACGAGACCTTGATTGATGGACATTTAGGTTCCAGTTTTTTGTTATTACAAACTCTTATGTCTTTGTTGCTACTATCATAACTTGCCAAACCCCAACCAAAACCATTCCTGCCAATCCTAAAGACTACCTAGGGCATTATATAAGATTCTACAAAGGTTCCATGCACTAGGGTAACTTTTCAGAAACCTACAACCTCCAGATGGGTCCATGGACCAGATAAGTCCTGAATTGCAGAAGGGCCAACCTTTCCTGAACATCAACTAGTTCCATCCCCCTATCTCATATTATCAATGGCCCCTTCCAATATGAAAAAGTTAGAGTGGTCATAGCCCAAACACCCCTAAAGAGTGAGAGAAAGATCAAAGGTGATGGTTGTGTTATACAGAGATTGGGTTTAACAAATGAGTGTAAGTGCTGAGTCAGCATATTGGTATTTCTTTCCGTCTCCAGTACCTTACAGCAACTTGAAAGAAAAACCTAAAATTGTGGAATTATAACTCATACCAAACTCTGAAATCTGTTCTACAACTAATTGTTGCAATGTTCTTTGAAATTTATTGCATTATTTTTTTGTATATGTTATTTTTCACAAAAAAGAAAAAAGAGAGGGAGGAGTGTGCCAGTTTGAATCTGTGGTGGACCTCAGAAAAGCCATGTCCTTTAATCCTCATTCAGTATTGCTGGCTGGAGCTTTTTGATTGTTCCCATGGAGATGTGATTCACCCGATGGTGGTATTAACTTTTGATTAGAGGGAGATGTGACTCCACCCATTCCAGCTGGGCTTTGACTGGAATCCTTTAAGAGAGGAAACATTTTGAAGAGTCCCTTTTAAAGCCACGACAGAGCCACGAGAACTGCAGAGTCCACCAGCCAGTGACCTTTAGAGATGAAGAAGGAAAATGCCCCTGCGGGAGCTTTATGAAACAAGAAGTCTGGAGAGAAAGCTAGCAGATGTCGCCATGTTCACCATGTGCCTTTCCAGTGGAAAGAGAAACCCTGAATGTCATCGGCCTTTCTTGAGTGTAGGTAACCTCTCGTTGGTGCCTTAATTTGGACATTTTTATAGACATGCTTTAATTGGGACATTTTCATTGCCACAGAACTATAAACTAGCAACTTAATAAATTTCCCTTTTTAAAACCTGTTTTGTTTCTGGTATATCACATTCTGGCAGCTAGCAAACTAGAACAAAGAGTATAATAGAGAAGATAAGGTTTAACAAATGAATGTGACTGCTGAATCAATATATTGATACTCCTTTTGGTCTGCAGTGTCTTGGAGCAGCTAGAAGAAAAAATGAAAAGTCATTGAACTGTAACCCATACCAAACTTTGTAGTCTGTTTTATAACTACTTGTTAAAATGTGCTTGGAAAAGTATTGCTTTTTTTGTATATATGCTATTTTTCACAATAAAAAAAGTTAAAAAAAGAAAACCTCTTAAGTCTTTGAACTGCTGTGCCAGCATTTCTTTAGGAGGTGGTTATGTGCCCATTCTCTACTCCCAGCGTGGTCCATTGTGGACCTGTGACCTCAGCCCAGTAAACCTCTTTAAGACTCAGCTTCTTAATTTACAAAGTAATACCACCTATCTCAGAGAGTTGTAAAAACTAAATATGAAGGCAGATAGAAATATTTTTGAAAGGATACTGTGAAATTGTTAGTAATTTCAAACATTGCTGTTGGAGAGGGACTTGTAGGAGTTTAGGAATCTAGGATGAGAAGGAAATTATTCATTGTATGCCTTTTTTGTACTGTTTTGATTTTTTTTAGACCATGTGCTTGTATTAACTTTTACATCATGCCAGGAACTTAGGAGATGCTCAGTTGGTGGAACTTAGGAGATGCTCAGTTGGTGGTAATTATAATTATTGATGTTGATTTTTTCCTGCCACCCCAAATGCTACCTTTTTCTGACTACACCGTGTCTATTAATGATACTAGCATAATCACTTTTGTTTTCTTCCTCTCCTTCACTCTGTATATCCACTTTCTGGTGGAGTTCTTATCTTAGTATTTTCTATTGAATCCATCCTTTTCTTTCTCACTCTTAGAGGAGAAGTTCCCTAGAGAAAAACAGTTTATTCAAGGGCACAGAATGAATTAATAGCTGAGTTTGGAATATAGGCCAAACTTCAGATGCAGTGTGGAGTCCCCACTACTATGCTTCATGAGCTTTCTCTGTTATTTCATTCAAATTGCACTGTTATACTTTGTTATATATGTTTTATCCTTCAATCTATATTGCAAATGCCTTCAGGGCTGAGACTTTGCCAGATATATCTGAGCTCCATTCGTATAGTAACTCTGGAAATGTCTGAATAAATTCTTCAGTAGTGCACCCAGAATTACTTTATTGCAAGCATCCTGGATGTTACTCTCTTTTAAGTGGATTCCGTTGGTGAAGTGAGTTCTTGGGGACATGGAATTCCTAGCCATGTGCTGGTGCCTGTAATTTTTCCTCCCCCAGAGCCTTAGGTCTTCTCACCCACCCATGTCTGCTGTCCACACATGATGCCAACTCTGAGATCCCTTCCTGTGGCTGAGCTTCGTTACTGATGCTTGGTGCTGTGCAGGTGCAGCCAAGGAGATTAGAACATGAAAAAGATACGGTCCCTGCCCTCGAGAGTCTTTCAGTTTAACTGTTCTATCATTCATATCGTTTTCAGGTTCTCCTAAAGCATCTCTCTGGTTGTATCACCCCTCTTTTCTTATTGCCTGTCACAAAGTTCAGACTCTAGAATCTCGAATTTAAGGCTGTTTGTGATCTGGCGCCTCCCCATCTTTATAGACTTGTGCGCTATTCCCATGGTCTGTTTCACTAAGTAACCCATTTGCCATTTTCTGAAAACAGCTGGTGCTTTCCACGGCAGAGCCTTTGTGCGCACTCTCATCTTGGCCTGCAAGATCATCTTCTTTGTCTCCTCAACAGCTGGGGCCAAATCTGCCACTTCTTCCGTGAAATAAGGGATTCCTGGAACATGCATTCAGACTCCACTGCGTGCTAGGGAGTTAGGGATTCAGAGCTTTATCTGTTCTCCGAAAGCATTCTGATTTCTCTTTTTGGTGGTTACCAATTTCTGTTCTGTATTATAGTTATATGTGTGTATGTCTAATCTTTTCTGCCAAATTGTAATCTCTGGAAGGTAAAGGAGTGTCTTAATCAACTTTGTTCAATGTCCAAAGAAAAACAAACTGAATTTAAATGGGCCCTGTTTCTCCTTTTATTCCGTTTGTTAGTGAATTGAAAAGTTCAGGGCTGTCTCTGCTTAGTGTCTGTGACATTGTTAGAATAAACTTGCATAACTTTGAGTAAGACAAGATAGTTTTCACATTTGGCTTAATGTCACTTTTCAGTGGATCACATCAGTGGCAGAGACCACCATCCACGAAACAGTGGTAAGGAATTCAAATGCTTTTTAGTCAACCCTGTACCATTTATTTCATTTTTATGGCCAAATGACCTGTTTTGGCAGAAGTACTTGGAAAATACGGTTTTATTTAATAAATCCTGCCTTCACAGCCACATTATGGAGTAGGATATTTATGCCCATTTTGCATATGAATAAACTGAGTTCAAGAGGTTAAAAGAACTCGCTAAGGTCACACCTTTCAGCTGCTCTGAATTCCACCTCTTGGTAGGACATCATATCTCTTCACTTCACCATTTAAGAAGAGGTCACAGATCCCTACTTTTCCTAGATTTTAAAGGCTTTCTTTTCGCAGTTTCCAGTCAGCCTGCCCAGTTTGGCTCCCCACTTCCCTGTAGCTTCCATCATTTATTGCCAAACATACTGCAGTCCTTCTTTCTGTACATGATTTTTGTTACTGTTCACCGGGAACCCTCTTTATTTTTTCTTTTCTTCTCTCTCTCTCTCTTTTTTTGATCCAGATTGTACATTTAAAGGCCCAGCTTAAACTCCTCTGTCTTGAAGATGACTTCTCTAGCTGCTTCAACTCTGATTAGTCTCTGCCTTTCTTGACTTCTGGAGTACACGTGGGATAAGATTTAAATCTTTGCTTAAATTCAGTGACTTTGTACTTGTGTGCAACACACAAGACTTCTGTTGTTCTTGTTTTAACTCCTTGGCTGTGTTTGATTTGCTAAAGTGATGTTAACAAATATTGGGACGCATCTTCCAACTCAGTGTGTATCCACTGTATAGTCTCTCCTGTGCTATAAGCTGTGGCATATGCAATTTATAATATAGTGAGATATCACATACTTCCCATTTTGTATTGTAGCTTTCTGTATACAAGTAACATAGGAGAAGTTAAAAGTGTTTTAGTGATTTAAAGGAGGGCATAATAATTCTTCACCAGATTTTTGTTTGTTTATTACTATTTGTTTAAGCCAATAAGACCAGGCAGATGTTTCGTGGGCTCTGTCAGAAGGTCGAGATGTGCTGGTCATGGCAATGGTCAGGCCGAGGCCTGATTTATTTGGAGCGAAGCATTGGAAGTTCATGAGCGAGGTGGAACAGTGCTCTAAAAACGTGGGCTGCAGACCTTCTCTAGCACAGGCTGCATGCTTGGTTATTCAGCCTCATCTCATATTTCCTAGTGCAGGAGTGTCATGAAATCCATACTTTCTAACTTTTTATTGTGGAGAATTTCAAACATATACCAAAAATAGAAAAATGTTCCTCTGTGCTTCCACTCAGCTTCAGCAGTTATTAACTGATGCTGAATATTGGAATGAGGATCAATCTTTATTCTCTCCTCCCTTCCCAGTGTCATATTGCAGAGATTTCAGTATGTATCCTTAAATGATAAGGACGTTCTAAAAACTTATTAAACATATCTACAACATCATTATCACCTGGAAAAAGATTAATAATTGTTCTCATATAAAGATTTTCCAGTTAGTGTCCAAATTTCCATTTATCTCATAAACATGCATTTTATAATTTGTATTGGGATCTAAATAAGGTTAACAAGTTATGGTAGATTGTCTTTTTTTTTTTTTTTATGGGATTGCCTGGGTGGGGAATTGAATCCTGCTCTCCTGCATGGTAGGTGAGAATTCTACCACTGAACTGTAATTCTACCATCGAACTACTTGTGCATCCCATTTTAGTCTTTTTTTTAACATAGGTACCCCTTCCATCTTTTTTTCCCCTTTGGATTCTTTTGTGGAAGAAACTGGGTTGTCTTGAAGACTTTTCTACAGTGTGGATTTGGCAGACACGTCTCCAGAGTCTAGTTTAACATGTTCCTTTGTTCCCTATAAATTGGCAGGTAGATTTAAAGCAGCAGTTCTCAAACTTTGTCTTGAAACTCTTTACACTCTTAAAAGTTATTGCAGACCTTAAAGAGCTTATTAAGTTATTAACATTTGTTGTCTTGAAATTTAATAAACCTTTTGTCTGTTAACAAAAATGACATATTTTGTAGTTATTTTCCAATACAAAAAAATATTTATTGAGAAGATTGATTTTTTTTTTTTAACATTTTTGCAAATTTCTTTAATGTCTTAATAGAAGATACCTGGCATTCAGTCTATTGCAAGTTATATAGCTTCTGGAAAACTCCACTAAACTATTTTTAGAGAATGAAAGTAAAAAGGATAAACAGTTCTCTTAGTGTTGTTTTTGAAAAGTTTAGACCTCTTAGATCTCCTTGTAGAACTCCTGATATAGAATTTTGATAAGATTTAATCTCTAATCCCCACCCCCTTGTCCCTCAAATAAATGCGCTAACGTTGGCCACTGTGTAATGGTCCTCTGTGTTCATGACTTTTTCCTAGCCACTAGGTCCCTTAAAACCCCTTTCACATCGGAAAGCGCATGGCGATATCTGCTGTCCTTCTCTCCAAGCCTCTGGTTTCAAATGGCTCCCTCAGCTCCTGTTTACTGGAGCTGGCTTTGTCTCTAAGCGTCTGTGGGTGCTCACTTAGCTTCTCTGGGGCAGACTCTGGATTTCATTTCTTTGCTTAGCATCTCCAAACATCTTGGTCCTGATTTCATCTCTCTGCCCTCTGTGTTGGCTCAGAGCTCTCTCTCTTTTAAGGACTCTAGTAAACTAATTAAAACCCTTCTTGAATGGACAGGGTCCTATCTCCATGGAAATAATCTAACCGAAAGGTCCCACCTGCCACTGTGTGGCCACATCTCCATAGAAACAACCTAATCAAAAAATCCCACCCATAACAAACCTGCACCCACAAGATTGGATTAAAAGAGCCTGGCTTTTCTGGGGTACATGACAGTTTCAAACCAGCACAGGGTGCCTGGTCCATTAGTGGAGCAAGTCATACCTTTACCAGTGCTACCTTACTGAAATTAAGAGAGCCACATGTTTTCGCTGATCGAGGCTGTTTAGATATCACAGATGGGAAGGAGGTCCAGAGCACTGACTCTGGAGATGTGCTGCCTGTGCTCAGGTCCTAGCTTCTTACCTTCTCTCTGCCTCCTCTGTGAAATGAAGATGATAGGATTCAATTCATAAGCGTCCTAAGGGTTAAACAAGTTGTTAAGTATAAAACATTTAGAAAGGGCGGGCCACGGTGGCTCATCAGGCAGAGTTCTCGCCTGCCATGACTGAGACCCAGGTTTGTTTCCTTGTGCCTGCCCATGCAAAAAAAAAAAAAGTAAGTAAGAAAGCATTTAGAAGAATGCCCAGCATGTTAAATGCTCTGTGTGCTTGTTATTTTTCTATTTTGTATGCTTTTTTGTCACTAAAAATGAATTCCTTAATAAATGACAAAATGTAAGAACTATTCTTAGCTCACAGACTGCGCTCACAGGGAGCGGGCCAGTTTGGCATGTGGCCGTATTTTGTCAAATTGTACCTTAGATCATTCATTCATTAGGGGGTGCAAAATGATGACATACTCCTGTCATTTCTTAGCTGGATTTACTTCTAAGAAGAGAAGCTCTTCTTCATTGACTATTTGGTAAGCCACTGATGCAACTTGATGGCTTACAATTCAGTGTTACGTTTTGTATCATATAATCCTGTTCAGTCCCTTACTCAACAGTGTGTGTATTGCCTTGCCATATATAACTTTTTTCGACCTGAGCTCCAAAAAGTTCATGTTCCGTGGCACCTAGATAATTCTTTACTTTTGAATGCTTTCGAGTTTGCTGAGTACTTCAGTTAAATGTGAGATCCTACGTTTTCTAAACTTTCTGATAGTGATTTTTCTCCTGTCCTCAGCCTACCTCCCTACTTTGTAAAGTGGATGTTACTCTTGTATTATGAGCTCCTCTATTTAGGCATCTGCTGTTTCCTGGCAGCCCAGAAGAGTAATGGATAACTTCCCGCTCACGGGCAGTGCTGCCTGGTCATTGGCTGATTGCCATGCCATCGAAGAACACAGTCAGTGCTTGTGTAATTTATAGCTGGACCTAACTCTGTGTTCCTTAGCAAACCTGGCTCTGATTTGGGCGGCCCCCCTTGTAGATAACAGCATAAATGGTTAAATATCATGTAGAGTTGGAAATGCTCTTCATTGATAGGTATGAAAGAGCACACCTCTAAAACGGGAAAGTGAGTTGGTTATGGAGACTTAAAAAGTCTAAAAAGTTTAAAAAACATCTGCACATCGTTTATATGTTAAGGATGTCCTGATTTTTAAAAATGGAAAATAAAGCTTTCTTTAATGATGTTTGTGTTTGAATTATAACTTTCTCCTCTTCCGAAGTTGCCTCGCTGTTTCTATTTTTGTCTGTGCAACTTTAGTCTGCAACTGAGAAAATGAAAAGGCTAACTTCTAATTCAAAAAGAACAGTGGCCTCCAATAGGTGGAGTCATATTTTGAAGTTAAATTTAATGCACATTTTGAGTAAAAGTTTCCCCTTACCCTTTGGATTACAGAGGAGCAGTTAGACTTTCTGACTTCACGGTTTAATGATAGTGTATTTGAAATTAAATTTCTAGGAAATAGGCCAAGTCTTATTCCGAGGAATTACACTGCAAGGCAGAACTTCCTTTGGGATTGTCAGTTGTCTACATTTTATGACCAAATGACAGATTAAGGCAGAGGTTGAATTTCATTGAAGTTGAAGATTTCTTTCTTTTTTAAACTCTTAGAATGTGATGGGAACGACTCCCCAGTGCAAATTAGCTTGCATTGCTGCTGTGAAGTGGCTGAGAGCTCCGCTAGTTGGTATCTCAACTCCAGACTCACCGGAAGATGCAAAAACAGATAAAAATGACTGTGCTTTGCCCATAAGTAGCCAGACGGAGCCATTGGCATTTTGACATGTGCCTTCTATGCAGCTTAGATTTACTCTTTATGTGTCCTAGATGTTAAAGAATATGAATGTAGTTTAGATTGTAACCTGGTTCCGCAGACTTGGGTTCAATGCCCCTATCTGTTTCTCTAATGGGAAATTTTAGTACAAAACAAACCTTCATTCACTACTTAAATTTTCTCATTTCGAGAGTGTGTGAGGGTATTTAATTCACAGTCTGAGCTCATTGCCTGCGTTAGAATATATTGGATCTCTTGGGTTTCCATGAAATGCTATTCAGAATAATTACTTTTTTTTTTTTTGGATACAGCATAGACTTTGTCACAGTAAAGTATGTTTTTAGGGAAGATACAATAGTCTTTATTAGAATCTTGAAATGGAGTAACTCATCTACCAAAGGAGCAACCTGTTGTTTTGGGAATGTGGGTATTGGTATTTTTTATAATAGTCACAAAACCTTTGTAAATATAGCCAGAGAGTAGTTTTCTCTCCTTTAAAAATGAGACCAAGCAGGTAGGATTGTTGTGACTCGTGCTGTGGTCTCTGGAATGTTAGGTTAGCACTTGGCCCATTTCGGATGATTGGATAAGTTTACATGATTGAGGATAGTGATGAAAATATATGTTTAAAATTTTTTAGAGATATATAAACATGACAGTAGATTATTTTATAAGATGGACCAGAATGAAGTGATATAATTTTAACTTGGACTTTGAGGAGGATGCAAAACTAATTTCTGAAATAAATTTATGGTGTTTCTGGACTTAATATGCTTTTCTTTTTCTTATTTGCTGGTTAACCCCTAGCAGGAAATGAGAGCTTTTTTTTTTTTTGTCTTTTGGGCATTTGCCAGATGTGTGCAAAGCCTGAAACATCTGCAGATATCTGTTTAAGGCAAATTCTTTATGTTTTGTAATAGAATGTTTTACCATGAGTGCTTGTATTTTGTATAGGCATATGAAAACTACATTAGTTTTGCTACTTTATTTTAGGTCTTGGGTTTTCTAGCAGTTGTTAGGTGCCTTCCCTTTGAGAGTGTAATTGATGGTGACTAAGGGTGCTTGTGAAGTGCCGAAAGTGATGCTTAATTTTAATGCTTAGTTCTCTTCTGAATTTGGAAAAAGACAAGAAGGTTCCAGTGTTTCCTTAAAATTTTGGAGGCCTGTTTAGTTTTTTCTCCATGATCACTCTGGGATCATGAGAACAGACTTAAAAAAGAAGAAAATTTTTTCCAAGCTTGAACCCTTTGAATTAAAGGGAAAAAAAATCCACACGTCTTTGTTTTCATATGCTTGGTCATTTGGAATGCTTTCTGTGAAGGAAGTTTGGTGATGGGTTCCGTAATGTGAAGCTGAAGCCAGCAAGAGTGATTTCGAGGGTCATGGGAACCCCAAGGATCCAGGCTTGGAAGCTTTTCAGAAATTAGTTTTTCTTTTGCTCAGCCAGGATTAATCATGCTTTCCAGGAAAAAGCTTTTTTGCTAGAGGGAATGTCTGACTATTGGGGATGTTAGTAGAGCAACTGAGATGAATGTCAAAATAGGAGAGTGAATTTTTTAGACAAATTTTGTTAAGAAGTAGTTCTAGGAACATAAGGTTTTCTTAATGCTACTCTCTGCTTTGCATTTTATGCTTTAACAAATATGTTTCAATCACTGACATATCCCACATTCTTAGTAATTAATGCATGGCACAAAAGCACTTGTTGACTGAATATATTAATGATCCAGTACATTTTATTTGGTATATACCTTTGTTTGTTTGGTTTAATGAAGTATATTTCTCTAAATATTGCCATAAAATAATATGTGAGTAGATGCTAATAAGGTACCTTTCAGTTGGCAATAAATTAGACTTGAGGTGTTATTTATGTATAAATTGCAGTCATATTGTGGACATATAGTATTTCTTTTCTTCTTCAAGAGTCAGTACAGAAACAATCATTTGACATGCAAAGATGCCACATTCTGGATAAGTGAAGCTTCTGGATGATTGAGTTAAATCTTTTAGATGATTTTTTTTTTCTTGTGAACTTTTTCAACTTCCCACTTTAGTGTATGGCTTCAGTACTGTTAGTCAAAATTCCAACTGATTCCTTTTAGAATTATCCTGAAGTTTCTTTGGAGGAATATGTGGGTAAGGCAAAAAGATCGCTGTTGAAAGGAAGAATGATGGAGGACATCAGCCTTGTTAGCTGTTTAAACATATCGGGGGTAAAATTAGCACAGTGTACCTCTGGGGTAAGATTAGACAGGTCACTGAAACAGCGTTTAGCCAGAGGTAGAGCTCATAATATGAACTATATATGATAACATATGTTTTGCAGTGGGAAAGAGGCAAATTATTCAGTGTGTTGTGGTGGAACAATTTTTGACAATTAGGGGGGAAAACCCAGTTTATAGCTTTATACAGTACAGTATCATCATAAATGCCTACATACATGAGGAGAAATTCCAGATAGATAATATTTAACCTTACTTATAAAATCAAGCCAGATAAACCTTAAAATAAAATAGAAACAAATACTTGTCAAACTTCTAGAATAAGGAATACTTTTTTTTTTTTTGCATGGGCAGGCACCAGGAATCGAACCTGGGTCTCTGGCATGCCAGGCGAGAACAGGAATACTTTTTAAATTTAGAAATTTTAAGAATAAATTGTGAAAGGGAAAATGTTTTGATTATAAATAAGTCAGGCTTCTGTAAATTAAAAATAAGGAACAAAAAAAGAAATAAAGAACAGATTGGGGAAAACATATGTGACCAAAATGATAAGAAAACATTAATGTAATAGAGTGATCAGATTATGGAAGCTCTAGTACGTAGTGGGGGGAAGGGACATGAGTAGACAGCTCAACCTCACAAAAGAGGGAATATAATTAATGTACAAAAGTATCAAAAATGTTTGACATCATTAGCGACTCCCAAAGAAATTTAAAGTAGATATTATTAGTTGTCTTCCACATTAGCAGAGGTCATATATTGCTGGTATTAAGGCAAACATTAAAATCTCTTAATAAAAGAATTTGGCAATATGTGCCAAGTCTGAAATAATTTATAACTCCATAACTTCCATTTCTATAAATCAAACCCAAGAAAATAATTCTATAGGAAATTTGGTGTGAAAATATTTTGTCAGCATTATTTATACTAGCAGAAAGTACATAAATAAAGATAATAGAGGATTGTTTAAAATGCCAGGTAGTACCATTTGGTGAAATTATGCAGTTTTGTAAAATGATATTTTTTAAAACTTTGTAAAATCACATCACAATCACTTTTTCTTGTTAATAAAAAAGGGCATCATGTGACATTATAAACACGGTATGACTACAAATCTGTAATATTTAAGCATAAGAAGGATAGGAAAAATATAAACTGCCTTTTAATAGCTTTATTGAAGTTAAAATTTACATAATATAAAATCACCCATTGCAAATGTATGATTCAGTGGTTTTAATGTATTTTAGAGTTGTACATGCATCACAGAAATCCCATTTTAGAGCATTTCCATCATCCAGAAGGTTCCCTTTGTACTGTCATCCCTAGTTGTAGGCAATGATCTCTTTTTGTTTCTATAAATCTGCGTTTTCTAGACATTCCATTTAAATGGAACTATACCTTATGTTATGTTTTGCATTTGGCTTTTTTTACTCGACATAATGTTTTTGAGATTCTTCCGTGATGCAGCATGTATGAGTAGTTCATTCCTTTTTATTGTTGAGTAGTTTTCCATTGTATGGTATACAACATTTTGTTTATCCATTTACCAGTTTATGGATATTATGGATTTTACCAGTTTTTAAATGATGATTTATGCAGCTATGAACATTTTTGTAAATGTCTTATTGAGACAAATGTTTTCATTTCTTTTGGGTAGGTTCCCAAGAGTGGAATTGCTAGGTTGTGTGGTAAGTTTATGTAAGTATAGCCAAAGTGGCTATTCCCAGCAACAGTGTTTGACAGTCCCACTTCATATACATTCTTACCAACACTTGGTATTTATCATCTGTCTTTCTGACAATAGCTATTCTGATGGGTGTGTGGTGGTATCTCATGGTAGCTTTAATTTGAAATTTCCTAATGACTAATGATAAGCATGCTGAATATTTTCAAAAATTTACATTTTTAAATTGTCACCCTGCTATAATTATAGTTCTTTCTATAACGAAACATAAGTCATTTGAAGCATGTGTTAGCAAATGGGGTAGAGAAGTATAACTGACTTGAATTTAACTGACTTGAATTTAAATAGATGCTGAAATTCATTATAAATAACATTCTTTAATTTAGTCATTTGCTGATGAGCTTCTGCTGTGTTGTTTTAAAAATATTGCTGCATTTCAGTTTTCCTTTTATGCTTAGAAAGCAAGTATAGAGCCTTGAACCTTGTATAGGAATAGATTACAGAGTAATCTAGGTGAATAGGTGAAGAGTAATCTAGGTGAAGAGGTTAAACTCATAAGCAAGTCACTGCTTTAACTCCAAGTTATTAGTTTGTTTTAATGAGCATATTACTACTCTGAATCTTGTTACTGGCCTTGCTTATATTGTGTGCTGTTACTTTGTTGCATTTACTCAAGGCATATTGCTGATTTCCTTAGAAGTAACCAGAAAAAAGAGTGCTTTCTTCTTTGCAGTTGTCTGTGTTCTAACTCAGCACAGTTGCACAGAAGTGATCTAGGCTGTGTTAAGACCTATGACCATTTGTCATTTATCTCTGTACATAAAAAAATCCTGCCCTTTTCTAATTGTTGTTCTGTTGAATTAAATGCTACTTATATAGTAAAAGCAAAATTTTATTTGAGTATCAAGTATATTTTTTGACTGTTGATAAAAGGCAGATAGTATTGTGTCTTTTGCAGATTTTTTGATTGACTGGATAAAGCTGGCTTCCAATGTGTCATGTATGCAGTGTAGTATAGGAGGTTAGGACTCTAATTCACCTAATTTGTAACAGCTTCTTCATTTTTTCAATGCAGGAGTCTCTTTAAAATGTAAACAGCAGATTTACTGAGCTATTTCACAGACAGTGAAATTCACTTTCTAAAGTATATAATTCAGTGTTTTTTTTCTTGTATAGTCACAGAATATACTAATTTTAGAACATTTTTAGCATCTCAAAAAAGAAACCCTGTACTAAAAGCTGCCCTTTCTGGAAGGGATAAGGGGTATGTTATGTATGAACTTTTTTCTGTTATCTTTTTATTTCTTTTTCTGAATTGATGCAAATGTTCTAAGAAATGATCATGATGATAATATGCAACTATGTGATGATATTTTGAGTTACTGATTATATATGTAGAACAGAATGATCATAAGTTAAGAATGTTTGTGTTTATTAATTTAAAAAAGTGCTTGGAAAAAAAAAGTTGTCCTTTCCCCATGTCCCTGGCAACTACTAATTTTTCTTTCTTTATGGATTTGGACGTTTTGTGTAAGTGGTGTCATTCCCCAAGACCGTATGGCTAGCAGAACCTTAAATATTCACTGTCTAGTCCTTTTTGGGTGTGCCGGTTTGAATCTGTGTTGTACACCAGAAAAGCCAAGTCCTTTAATCCTCATTCAATATTGCTGGATGCAAACTTGATTAGGTTATCTCCATGCAGATATGACTCACGCAATTGTGGGTATTAACTTTGATTAGAGGGAGATGTGAGTCCACCCATTCCAAGTGGGTCTAGATTAGTTTACTGGAATCCTTTAAAAGAGGTAGCATTTTGGAGAGACCAACAGAGCCATGGCAGTGCCATGAGAACCACGAGTGCCCACACAGCCAGAGACCTTTGGAGAGGATGAAGGAAAACGCCCCCAGGGGAGCTTGATGAAACCAGAAGCCCGGACAGAAAGCTAACAGGCTTCATTATGTTCGCCTTGTGCCTTTCCAAATGAGAGAGAAACCCTGAACGTCATCTGACTTCTTGAATCATGATATCTTTACCTGGATGCCTTAGATTGGACATTTCTATAGACTAGCTTTAATGTGGACAATTTCATGGCCTTAAAACTGTCATTGTGCAACTTAATAAATTCCCCTTTTTAAAAGATGTTCTATTTCTGGTATATCACATTCTGGCAGCTAGCAAACTAGAACAATGGGAAAAGTTTTCCAGTTCACTTTTCATTTTGAATGTGGTGTTAAGGCACTCCACTATTTCTTGGGGGAGGGAGTAGAATTGTGGCATCAGAGGTATAAAAATAATAAAATTAGAGTTACTGTAAGGTTTTGTAAAATCTAATCTGATGTGGCTTGGGCCTAGGGTTTGAATTCTGTTTGTTTTTTTGGTTTAACATCATTACTGATAGTGTATCAAAATGTAGGATAAATATTTTTTGCCTTGATTTAAAAAAAATTTTACCATACGAATTTTCCCAGTTTGCATGAATGGGTTTTTTTAAGCATATCTTGGGAAACTAATCACTGTTTACATATGCTTGTTGACATAGAACAGTGAATTCTGAGGTCCGTACAATTGACTTGCAAAATAACTTTGACCACAACCCTTTAAAAAGTCAGGGGCAATTTTGATTTCTGAAACTGAATTGCTACAGGTTTTCTTTCTCCTTTAGACTTTTTCTTTTTGTATGCTTTATGGCGGAGACACATTTCATTATTTTTCCAAGTGAGTATCCTGTTATTGCAGCACCAGTTGTTGAATTTTTGTTTGTTTGTTTTTTGGGAAGTGCATGGACTGGGAATCAAACCCTGGTCTCCTGTGTGGCAGGTAGGAATTCTGCCACTGAACTACCCTTGCACCCCCTTCTCCTTCAGATTTTGCATTGCTATTTCGTACTTTTAGAGAGGATCTTTGGGCTGTGTTTCTAGGATACTTACATTATTAAAAAATTGTTTAAGCATATGTTACTGCATATAATTGGTTGAACCAAAAAGTTTACCTTATTGACATCATCCAAGGAAAAAAACAAAACCTACTTTGAGGATATATAACATTTTCATAAAAGTTGAAATAAAAATTAACTTTAGGTGATTCTAAGTATTTTCACTGATTTCCTCTGTGAGTTAACATATCAGAGGCTAGCTGTCTCTGCCTATTACAGCAGTGTAGATAGGAATATTGCTTATGAAAAATGAATACAGATGTCTATACTTACATATGAAAACCCACATGGATAGGGAGCCTGTATAATGGGCCATCAAATGATGAACTGAAATTCAACCCTTTCATTTAATAAGGAAGGAAACAGATTCAGAAGGGAATTGACTTGTCCAGTGCAACGGGTTGTCCAGTGCAACCCAGTTGACTAATGTATTGAAGAAATTAGAACCCAGATCTCCTGCCTCCAAGTATGCAGTTTTGTTTTGTTTTGTTCTGTTTTCACTTCATCAAAATTATAATCCAGTGACCATATATGGATCGACTGTCTTACTGTATTAGGTGCTGGGTTTAGGTCATGGGACAGTATACGGAGCGTTAGTTACTTTTAGCCTAGTGTGGGAGGGATGAGGCCTGTACGTTTGCATAATTCAAATCGAAGTAATAAATTAACAAAGATTGAGTAATATAGGAGCTCAGAGAGAATAAGTTTTTCTTTCTTTTTGTTTTTCTTCCCATAGGGGAAGAAGAGGAGTTTGTGTTATTGAAGGTTTTGATTATATGGATATAGTTGTCATAAAATAAATATATGCAAATATATGGTAAAATGTATTCTGATCACAATACATAGTAAAGCAAAAGTTTGAAAGCTGTTAAACTTGAAGAGTTTCCATGTCCCTTCAATCAGAAGATCTCTACAGCTTCATAGCTGTCCTTTGTCCAGAGAGATATTTGCCCATCAGGGGAAATATGCCTTTGGATACTGAAAAAAGATTGTGGATTCATCCCCTTTTAAAAACAGAAAAATAATTTGTCTCATTAATTTGAGCAACCAGTGCCCATTGCAGAGAAGTCAGGATGGATCCCTTTCCCAAAGGACCTCCAGTTTGTAGTTTTTGTGGGCATTGAAAGGAAGGAAGGGAGAGAGGAAGGAAGGTTTCTGCAATAGTTTGGAAGTAATGAAGCATTGACCTAATAATACTCAGTAGAGAAGTAGCATTTCAAAGAAGGTAAACCTCAGTATGAGACAGAGAACACTTTATTAGTCTGAAAAAGTGGAGGAGAGAAGGAAGGATTTTCTAGTTCATGAAATAGTGTTTTAAGATAGCCTTGAAAACGGTGTCACAAACAGATATTTGCACATCAGTGGTGATGGTGGCATTATTCACAGTTGCCACAAGATGGACACAACCCAAGTGTCCATCAGCAAACAAGTGCATGAACAAAATGTGGTGTATACATACTGTGGACTATTATGCAGCAGCAAGAAAAAATGAGGTCCTGAAGCATATGACAACTTGGTCAAACCTTGAGGACATAATGCTGAGTGAAATAAGCTAGACACAGAAGAATAGAGACTGTATGATTTCACTTATTATGATTCTGGTAAAGGTAAACTCAGAGTCTTAAAATGTAAAATATAGGGGATCTAGAGATAGGAGCTAATGAAGAGGGAGCAGTTACCTAATGTGTGCTTGCTAAAGAGATTAAACTTGTAAGTATGGGAATGGCTAGAGGTGAAGGTAGTTCGTTAGTGGCTTTGTAAGTAACAGTGCCGTACTGAAGGTGAATGTGGCCGAAAATGTTGGTAGGGTAGCAGAATGGGGAGCCCCTCCAGAGGATAATGGATCCACCGGAGGCTAAATAAGAGGTTGCCATATGGTTAGGCAATCCTGTTACTGGGAGTAACTCAAAAGAATTGAAAACAGGGATTCAAGTAGTTACCATTCTCTCCAAAAGCATCCCACTGATGTTTATGGCAGCATTTTTCATGATACCCAATGGATGGAGGTGGCTGAGAAGTAGAGTGGTGAGCTGTGATGTATAAATATGAGGGAATATTGTGTGGCTACACAAAGGAATGAATTCATGAAGCATGCAACGAGGTGAATGAACCATGAGGACATTATGTTCAACAAAATAAGTTAGAAACAAAAGGACAAATGCTGTATTGTCTCTTTTAGAAGGTACTTGTAAGAAAATGGGGCCTAGCTTGTAAGCTCTTACAGCAGTCACATTTATTCCTGAGCTTTAAGTGTTATTTCTAAATTCAGAGATGTTGTGCTATATGTGTATAATGTGGCATTGTTAGACACCTAAGACTCAGAGTTGGATTCTGCAGCTCTGAAAGTCAGTATTCCCAAACGCAGCAGCTGTTAAAGAAGACAGAAAAAGAGATCAGGCTTCAATTAGAGATAAAAACGAAGCTCATCTGGTTTGGACGACGCTAAATCAGAATACATGGATAAGGAGGACATTGTCTGTATCTTAGAACTTCTCCTCCTGTATGAGACCAAAGGAAGAGAGGTTTATTCTGTCCATATTCTAAATTTTCTGTGGCACATAATCTAACTTAACCTGTCTGGCCATTTCAGTTAAACAATCTAAACACTTGGAGCCTAGAATTGGAAATGGGGTCTTGCAATTCTGTATTGCTTCATGTGATACCAGATAGATTCCAGAGTGGGTTGGGCAGATAATTTAAAAGTACTGGCAAAGTCCCTTGAGGGACTGGAGAAAAAATATGGAACTATTAAACTTTCCTACCAGAGAAATCCTCGATATTCTAGGGACTCCCAAATTAATAGACCTAGCACTTGGTCTTGAGACTTGCTCTTAGGAAGCTTGTATCTATAACAGAGAAGCTTAGCCTACCTACAGTAATGCCTAAGTGTTACTTCCAATGAACCAGTTTTGTTGCTCAGATGTGGCCTCTCTTTCTATAAGCCCAACTCTACAAGTAAAATTATTACCCTCCCCACTGTGTGGGACGTGACTCACAGGAATGAGCCTGGCCCTGGCGCTGTGGGAGCGACAATGCCTATTTGAACAAAAGGAGAAAAGACATGTGTGTACCAGAGCATCACGTGAACAAAGAGTCATAATTCATGTGAACCTTGTCCTTAGTGAGAGAATGTGCTGCTGTGTTCTACTGGGGACTTCCATGTGCTCCCATACACAGTTTGTAAGGTCCAAGCAAGGGTCTTATATCCAAGATTTTCTCGGTTTCTCTCTGCCCAGAGTAAGCCGGGTGTGGTGCAAGGCAAGTCAATTCCTTCAGAGGGAAAGAATTAGTATTCCTTTGGAGCTCACTGCCCTTTGCAGAGCATTTTTAACTTTCTCTTATTAAACTCACCGTTGCTCCACGACTGAGGCAAATAGCAGATGTTAACTATTATATAAACATGGGAGTCAGTTGAGGACAGTGACTGATTCTTGGCAGGATTAAGGGTCTTGATAATAGACGTTTTGTTGCAATGGAATCTGGGCTACAGTTTCTTTGAGGCAAGGCTCAGGAGCATAGAATCCCCAGACCGAGCAGCTGAATGATACTTTCCAGCACTAGTCAGTCCTCTCTCTTTAAAGATAATGACAGTTTGCATTGAAATTGCAATTTTGTGGTATTTTCATTGCTCAGAAAGAAGAGGTTCTGGCTTTGTAAATTACCCTGGTCAATGTCTTAAACTGCTAAGAAAAAGGAAATTCGAGATTTCAGGCTAGTACACTCCCAAGCGGGTCTTCTCCAGATCTTTGGGAGACTTGGGTCCAGGCCATGTACCTCCAGAAAGACCCGGGGCTACTGGCTCTGGTGGTCATCATCTTACATGGAGTAGCCATGGGCCAGATCAGTTTCAGTCATGAGTCCAGAGGCCTCCAGAATATGGGAAGATCTGAGATTGCTCACTATGGTAGTTAGATTCAGGTGTCAGCTTGGCCAGTTGAAGGTGTCTAGTTCTATTGCTGTGGCCACGAGCCAAGGCATGTGAACCTCATCTGTTGCTGATGACATCTGCAGTCAGCTAGGAGGCGTGCCTGCTGCATTGAATGATGTTTGGCTTAATTGGCTGGTACTTAAATGAGAGAGCGCAACGTAGCACAGCCCAAGCAGCTCAGCATACCTCATCTCTGTGCTCGCAGCTCAGCCCAGGCCTTTGGAGATACAGAAAGGAATCACCCCAGGGAAAGTTGTTGGACCTCTGAGGCCTGGAGAGAAGCCCAGCAGAGATTGCCCTGTGCCTTCCCACGTTAGAAAGAACCTCAGTTGAAAGCTGCCTTTCCTCTGAAGAACTATATGTTAACTAAATAAATCCCCTTTTATTGAAAGCCAGTCCATCTCTGGTGTGTTGCATTCTGCAGCTAGAAAACTAGAACACTCACCCTCAGAACAGGAAGCTTTGATTATCAGTGACAAGCATTTGGGTATAGCGTTTCATGATTTACAAAACACTTTTCTCCTATGCCATTTCATTTAATCCCCACAATCTTTAGAGATGGACATGAGTCTTATCATCATCTTTTATCTGACGAGCAAACTGAGACTAAGAAAATTTAAGCACTTGTCTAGTCACATACCCATGTGGGTATGTGGGATTGGACCTTGGATCCTGGAATTTCAAATCCCATCCATGTCCTATGGCATTCAACTGCGTCTCAGAAATGGATTCACTAATGGGGAGCAAAAGCATTGACCTGTTTGTTCTGAAACCAAGGAAATTGCCAGATGTTTTTAAACAGGAATTCACAGTCCATCTCCTAAGGACAGGAGAGGTGGGTGGTGGTGAAGGACAGCTCCCCGTGGGTTCTGACAGTATTAAAGATTCTGTGGAAAATCTAAAAGCCATTGCTGCTTATTTCATATTCACTTGCCACTTGCTGCCTTTTTCAGACCAACCCAGGACTCCACTCCCTGCCTCTGGTCTGCAGTCTGACTCCCAAGAACCTGTCAGTTCTTCTTTCAGTTTTTAACATGCAGTCCTTTGATTAGAGTTGCTAGAGGACATACTTTCTCTTAAAAAATAAGTCCTCCTTTATTCTAGAGATAGAAACTATTATACAGATGGGGTGATAAAAAGAAAATGCAAGTGGTTCATAATGGCTTGATGTCAGAGTTAGAATACATTCTTTATTTATCACCATTGATTATTTTGCCAAGTGTTCTGTGTTAAGAGCTTCTTAGTTTCTGGATGCCGCAGGATAATTTGTCACCCACAGATTGGTATTACTCCACATCTGCTGCCTTTGCAGCTCAGAGAATTTGCTGAACTGTAAAATCAGGAGCACAGTCTGAAGCCAGCCTGGCCAAATACACGATGTGGTGACCGCAGGAGGCTGCCAGATACCCAGTTAACTAGAGGAGGTGAGTTCTTCAGGTAAGGAACACACTGCCTCTTCTTGAATAGCTCCTGTGTAGGGAGAGAGGCCAGTAGCAGCAGCAGCTTTACCTGCCAGCTTATTGGAAATATAGAATTTTGGGTCCATACCCAGGCATACTGAATTCAGATCTTCATTTTAGTGAGACCCTCAAAGGAATTATGCTCATAGGAAAGTTAGAGAAGCACTGGAATAGTGGGTGTTGTTAGGTGCCTACCAGAACTCATTTCCCTTATTTCCTTAATAACAAGATGCAGATTTTTTTCCCCAGTTATTTACCCCTGCTCTAAAAGACACACACAATCTATCCTTTGATTAGTCTAAGGTAGTTGGTCAGAGGGTGGTTTTCCCTTTGACTGCTCATAGTTCAGGGGTGGCCTTATAATCTCAGTTGGGTCAGTCGGAAGGGGAGACTTGGGCTTTGTTTTGGGGGTTCATTTTTCTCTCACACCCAGCTGGAGAGAACCAGCAATGAAGCATGATGGAGCCCTGATTTCCACTGGCATCCATCTTGTGACCAGTCTTGAGATGAATCTAGCACTGAAGTTGGCAGGCCAGAGAAACTGAAGGAACGTGCATTCTTTATTCTAGCATTGAGCTGAGGATCCCTACCATGCCTTGATCTCTCCCTATCTCTAGTTTTCCAATTATGTGTGACAGTAAATTTCCTCATGGTTCAAGCCAGTTTGACTTTGGGTATTTCTATTACTTGCAGTTGAAAGCATCCTAATATTGTTAAATATGGATGTGGATGCTAGATGCATAGGGTATTGAGTATCCTATCAGCACACTAATTTTTCAGATGGTCCTAGGTTTTTCTTCTAGCTTTATGAATTATCCATTCACCCAATATACCTGTCAGTGGTAATCCTTAAATTATTTAGATAAAGGTTGGTATATGGAAAGGAAAGCTGTAGGAGAAGTAAGAATTCAGAGACTGTACTGAGAGAAGCCAAACTTACTTACAGAAGGACTGAATGCTGTACAGTAGCACCAGCTAGCTGAGTGCCGATTTATGCTTTGCCCCTAGTTTGGTGTTTGGTCCTCAGTTTCCTCATCTGTAAAATGAGAATAATGTTGAAATAAAGTAAGTGGAAATGCTTTGAAACTTGACTGTTTTTACGAATGCATTATTTATGTATTCAGAAACAGTTTTGGAAGATGGGCCTGTTTCTATTTCCTTGAAAATATGTTTTTTTTCCCCCGTTGGTTGAGAGGAATAAATTTTTTTTTCTTTTTTTGCCTTTAGAAGACAATAGTTTTTAACATGCAACTTCAGAATTGATCATTTTATAACACAGTGAACCAAACAAACTGTCAGATTCATGTATTTCCCTCCTTAGTCAGAATTGGAGAATAGGTAGCTTCTATGAGTCAGAGTTTCAGAGACTTAAATATGGAACAATTGCTGAGGCAGTTGATGTCGAGGCAGCCAAGATCGTATGTGAGTGTGTGTTCATTCTGTTTGGGAATGAATTGGTTTATTTCTACTAATAAATCTATTAACGTCTTTTATGACCTGTGAAAAACAAAAGGCTGAGTATATGGTGAGGAAAATATGGATATGAAATGTTAGCATTTAATGGTTCTGTTAACATTTTCTAGCAAACAAATAATCTTGGACTGTAAGATGCCTGAAAGAAATTATAAATGATACGTATTGGACTAGGAAGAAAGTCATTGTGGAAGTTTTTACTGTATTATCTCTGAAATACACCAAAAGGTAATGGTAGATTTAAAGTTGATTACCTTTTCTTCCCTTGAAATTGTAGAATCAGTTCTATCAGCCACCAGAGGAGGGTGTTCTCTAACAGTCCTCAGAACGCCTTTGCTGTGCTGACATTTCTCATCCTGTTTTTTTTTGATATGACCAAGTCAACTTGACTGAGTCTGCAAAGTGTCTTGGAGATTGTTATGTTAGATTCATGTGTCAGCTTGGCCAGGTGATGGTGTCCAGGTGTCTGGTCAAGCAAGCACTGTCCTGACTATTACTGCAAGGCTATTTCGTGGCTGGTTTATTAAATCATCAGTGTGTTAATTGCATCCATGGCTGATCACATCTGCAGCCGACCAAGGGGAGTGTCTTCCACAGTTAGTGACATTTAATTTAATCAGTTGAAGGCTTTAAAGAATAAGTCAGAAGAGAGAATCCTCTCTCTGCTTCAGCCAGCCAGCCTCTCCTGGGGGCTTCACTGAAGACCTTCATTGGTGCCGTCAGCTCGTGGCCTGCCCTGCAGAATTTAGACTCATGCATCCCACAGTTTCGTGAGACACTTTTATAAAATCTCATACTTGCTAATATGGTAACCAACTCCTGTTGGTTCCGTTTCCCTAGAACCCTGAATAATACAGAGATAGATACTCTCAAAATAAATGTCAACTGTGATAAAACTTTGAAGAAACTCTGCCATGGTGACTGATAAGAGAACTTGGTTTTTACCATCAGGATTGGTTGAACAGATAGCTAAACTTCGCTTCCATGAGATTATTCTGTGTGGAATAATTTATATACCCCTACAGATCGGATTTAACTGAATTTGCCTTGTATGTGTATTTCCTTTAGAAAGCTGTGAATATAGTCACAATATTTGACATCTATGGCTATTAAGAATGCTAGTCTAGAGAATGTGGGAATTGGTTTCCTAGAATTTTAAAATATCTTTCAGCATCAAAACACTTGAACATAATAACTTCTTAAGTTTGGAGTTCTCCTTAGTAATTTGTATTATGCATAATTGAAAGAGTTTCTTTTGATTTTTTCTTAGTCTTTAAATTTGAGTCAATTTTAATTGCCTATGCTATACAATTGCTTACATTCTATAAGGAATAAGAAAATAAAACTTTCTAATTGTAGTCTTATAATTGACTATCTTAATAAATTCCAAAAAACGATCCCTTTTATTTTGTAGCACAGTATTAGTTTTTTTTTACATGGGCAGGCCCTGGGAATCGAACCCGAGTCTCCGGCATTACAGGCAAGAACTCTGCCTGCTGAGCCACCATGGCCCACCCACGTTATTAGTTTTGTACACAATATTAATTCTTGCAAAAAGAGTAAAAATCTAATTTCTTTACAGAGATCAAATTCTTCACATTTAAAATACATTTTTCTTGATTTTTTTACAACACCCTCCTTCCACCCTTTCAGCCACAGATGAAGCTTATGTGAAATTAGAGGTGTTCTGTCTTCTGATATGGTTGCTATGGGATCTGGAGAGCCTTTTATTTTTAAATATGCACTCGTGGGAAGTGTGTGTGTGTTTTTAATCATATTTCCAGCGAGTTGATCGACATTAAACAAACATGCAAACAATTATAAAGTGGTTTGATGTTAAATCGGCCTTGAAAACTGTTATTTAAGGTCATTTATGCTATAGACATTTATACCAGCTACCGTTCTGGCTGCTGGCCTAGAATGCCCCGAGGCCCCCCACCATCGTGGAGTTCACAGCCTGGGAAGCCCTTAGACTTCACTTCCTGCTCAGAGGAAGAGGCGTTAGTGAATGCCCTTCCTGTGGGGAGTCGTTCACCTCTGTATTCCCAGGGCTAGCACAGGGCCTGGCACAGAGCAGCTGTTCTATAAATAATTGCTGCATGACTAAATGAGTGTGTGAATTATGGGGTTGCGATTAGCTGTCATCTGGAGTATTGCATTGGCCTCCAGACTAGTTTCCCTCCTTTCCTTCTTGCCCCTCTCTCACAGCAGGCCAAAGTAGCTAAAGCCATCTGTCTGTAACACAGCAGTCAAGGTTAAAACCTAAGTCAGATCGTGTCCCTCTTGTTCGAGCCCCCCATTTGGCCTCCGTTTACCCTCAGGAAAAGCTATACTCTTTACAGTGACCCTTTAGATCCCACGGTGTTTGGACTTCTGATACCTTCTGACCTCATTCCCATACTAGCCTTCCCCTCATTCATTCCTGTGTCTCCTTGCTGTTTCTCAAACTCACCAGCCGTTGCCAGAGCCTTTGTGCCAGCTGTCATGCTGCCCAAGATGCTCTTTCCACAGTTGGCCAAGGCCTCATGTAATCCTCCTCTTTTAGGGTATTTTCTCAGAAATTACAATCACCCTTCCCTGATGTTCCCTGCTTACTTTCCTCCTGGCACCTATCCTCCAACACACATATATCTTTTATGGATGTATATATAGACGATGGAATTTACTTTTGTTGTGTCTATCTGCACCACAGAGGCAAAGATATTTTCTGTTTTGTTCTCTGATGTATCCACATGTAAAAGAGTGTCCATTAGTGTACTCAGTCACTATTTGTCAAATTAGTAAAAATCCCTTAACCAGTGTTTCTCCCTGAAATATACCTTAGATAGGACCAGAGTGATGCCTTCTTTGTGTCTATGTGTGCTTTGAAACATGACCACTGGTTTTTCTAATGGTAGCTTAAGGCTGATTGGGCTGATCCTGGTACCAGTTGGACAACAAAAAGCTTGATCTTTCCCCTAATAAACTAGTCAGTGAAAAAAAAAAAAATCAGCTGCTTTTGTCATTTGGCTGCAAAGTGGAAACACCAAATGCACATCTCACTCTCAATTGTGTTGGCATTTGACATTTACCTCTGCGTGAAGCTCTCACTCCACTGGTATTGTTTTTAGCTAATACAAATTGAAGGGCATGGGTCAGATCCAGAGTGAAATGTCCTGCCAGGGTAAATGCTTGAATATTTGCTTAATAGCTCTTGCAATATCAGATCACAGGCATCCTTAACCATTCCCTGTCTTCTTTTTTTTTGTCACTTGCTCAAAACATCTGAAACCTACCCACCCCCCCTTCAGTTGTGTTCTCCCTGAGGAAAGAGGTTACGTTTTATTTTCTAGAGCACTTAGCATTTGAGGAAGAATGGGGAAGTTGTGCAGAGTAGAAAATTTATGCAAGTTTTGACAATCGGTTTGCTGGTTTTAATGCATGAAACCTTTGTAATGAGATGCAAGAAGTAGAGGGCAATGGTTGGGAGCATGAGTTTTGGAGTTGACTAGACCTTTTGCAAGCGGTTTAGCCTTTTTAAATCTCTGTTTAATGCATTTCATCCCATGAGTGTGTTAGGAATATGAAATAGGTACTATTATTGACCCATTTTACAGCTGAGGAAACTGAGGTTTAGAGAGGTTAAGCAACAGGATCAAGGTTGTGTAATAAATTAAGGTGCTGGTATTCAAACACAGTCTTATTCCACAGCTGCTCTTGTCATTATGCTTTGCTTTTTTCCCATATAAACCTGTTAGTTCAGTGCTTGATACTTAATAAGATTTAACATACAATGTTGTTCCATGAGGGTGGTTGAAGTGGAATGTATTTAAGGTTGCTACAGCTATGTTGCCAGGTTAGGGCTGAACCTGAAATTGGGTTTGTGAAACATAATGTGAGATGACAATACCGCAAAAGAAATAAGGGTGTGGGAACACAGTGTAGTCTCAAGGAACCTGTCTGATTGTTGTAGTCATCTAAAACTAGCACTATTTACTGCAATTCTCTCTACTCTGGGGTTTGGGGAAGAAAGGGATAGAACTGTGCAGCAGCTCCTTGAGAGAGAAACTTGTACTTTCAGGAAGTGTGTATGTTAGATAAGATCTCAGAGCTTTCTCCAAGTCCATTTTTGTCTAAACCCTGAACTGTTCCATAACAGAATTGGCCTCTGAGGTACCTAATTCTTTTATCTTGGCTATGTTCAGTATGGGTATTGTTAAAATCCAGGAGATAACTTTTATTTTTGTCTTGAATACCAGGTCAGCATTGCACAGTGGTGGTTGAAGTAGGGTGTATTTAAGGTTGCTATAGCTGTGTTGTCATGGTGGGGCTGGGGCGAGGTGATAGAATATCTGGGGATGTTAATAAAGTGGATTCTTTAAAATTTTATAGGAAAGAAGGCCTCATAAAATATGGTAGTCATGTAATTTAGTCATTTAGCAATTATAGAGGGCGCTCTAGCTCTTTTCTCTTAATTGGAGAAAGAAATAAGAAGGAAGTTGACTGAAAATGAATCATGAGTTAGAGTTGAGTCTATCTTGAAAGGCAGGTGAATTGTAAATGAATGCTTGGGGAGAAAATAAACTTGTTTCAGAGGTAGTTGGAATTAGATGACCTATTAAACCAGGTCTTGGGAAATGTAAACTGAAGCCTGTTTTCCTTAATTCTATCTGATAATTTAATTGACTCTGGGGACAGTAGCCTTAGGGTCTGTTGTATGTTATACTCCCTGTTCAATTTTGTTTTAAGCTGTTGACTGTATTTCCTGTGTTCCCACTCCATCCCAGGTCTGCGTGCGTGTGATGTGGCGCCTTAGAGAGCGGGGGCTTATGCTTGGATTGGCTCCACTGCTTACTCTAGGGTTTGAGTCAGTGAGGTCACCTCTCCACGTTGCCTTCTTAGGTTTGTTGTGAGGATTAAATGAGGGTACAGCACAGTAAGCCTTTAAATTATGTTACCTACTTTGATGATGGTGATATAAAATCACAGTCCCTGAGGGAAAGAATGAAGGAATCTAAATTTCAGTGTCTCTGTGTCAGCAGTTTTTATCTAATATGCAACTCAACTTTTTAAATTGTGTAATATAACATATATACAAAGCAAAGAAAGAAAAAAGCAATAGTTTTCAAAGCACTCGTCACCAGGTAGTTATAGAACAGATCCCAGAGTTTGCCATGGGCTATCATATTATCCTCTCAGATTTTTCCTTCTAGCTGCTCCAGAATATAGGAGGCTAGAAGGAATACATTGTTTTTTTATCATCACAATCAACTGTTTTTTTTTCCTTTTTTTTGTGAAAAATAACATATATATATAAAAGCAATACATTTCAAAGCACAGCACAATAATTAGTTGTAGAATAGATTTCCGAGTTTGGCATGGGTTACAATTTCACAGCTTTAGGTTGTTACTTCTAGCTGCTCTAAGATACTAGAGACTAAAAGAAAACATCATTTTAATGATTCAGCAATCATATTTGTTTGTTAAACCCTACCTTCTCTTTATAACTCCACCATCACCCTTGATCTTTCTATTGCACTCTTTAGGGGTATTTGGACTACGGCCATTCTAATTTTTTCATGTTGGTAGGGGCTGTCAGTAATATGAGGTAGGAAGATAGAACTAGCTGATGTTCTGGAGAGGCTGGGCTCTGTAGGTTTCAGGACTTATCTGGTCCAGGGACCCATCTGGAGGTTGTACGGTTCTGAAAGTTATCTTAGTGCATGAACCTTTGTAAAATCTTATATATTGCCCTAGGTGTTCTTTAGAATTGGCTGGAATGGTTTTGGTTGGGGTTTGGCAAGTTATGATAGGAAGCAGTGTCTAGCAGAAGCTTGCATAAGAGTGATCTCTAGAGTAGTCTCTTGACTCTATCTGAACTTTCCCAGCCACCGATACTTTATTAGGTACACTTCTTTTCTCCCTTTTGGTCAGGATGGAATTGTTGACCCTGTGGTGCCAGAGCACGACTCATCCCTGGGAGTCATCTCCCTTGCTGCCAAGGAGACACTCATCCCTGGATGTCATTTCCCACTTTGGGGAGCAACTCAACTTTTAAAGAGATATCTATTATCATTAATAACCCTCATTTATATAGATGGGGAAACTGATTATCTGACCACATAATAAGTGGCATAGCTGACTAGGTTTCAAACTTGGGTCTGTAAGACTCAAACCCATGTACTTTCAAATATATCATGCCATTTTTTTTTAGGGGTAGAGGAAAGAGAGAATAAGAGAGGAGACATTTCTTTAGGGGAAAAAAGAATGCTAGCATATTTCTTTAGCTTTTTTGCTGATACATAAAGGGGGGAAGGCATATGCAAAGTTTTGTCTGTAAATGTTTACAAAAATTGGCAAGAACTTGTTTCCTAGATCAAGAGGGAGTTGAATATTATTTGTGTGTGGGAAGAACAAATCAAGACATTACGGTAATGCAGTATTCTCTTTGGCTATGAAGAGACCAGCTTTCCAGAAGTCTCTGGCAAGCTGGCAATGGGGAGGGAACCTTTTTAATGGCAAACTAATCAGGCTCTGTACTCTCAAATGCAAGCAAACACAGAAGAGAAAAAACAGTGACTCAAAAGAGGTTATTATTATTTCACAGTAGGAGCAGCAGCCTCACTGAGGGAACTGTGGCTGTTCCCAGAAGGCAGTGGAGAAGAGGAAAGTTAGGGAAGAGAGAGGAAAATCTGAGAGTGCAGAGAAGGTCCTTAGTGCTGTGGAAGTGAGAGTCAGAATCTGTGCCAAAAGGCGTGAGCAGTGGGTCCTGGGGAAGAGGGACCCAGCCTGGATGTACAGCAGCTCTGTGATCTGCCGGTAGAGAGAAGAAAGGGGAGGCAAAGAGCCCTTAATGTGTTAGCCCTCAGCTTGGGGGAAAGATTGGCTTTCCAGAAAAGCTCATGCAGTTCTGAATAGCCAGGCTGGTGATAGCGGTGGTAGTGGTGGGGTTATATATCGATAGATAGGTAGGTAGGTAGATAGATAGACAATCACGTATAGCTTTTTGACTCTTGGGGGAACATTGCTCAAAGTTGTTAAAAACATTTCAAATGTTGGATTCTCTTGTTAAAATTTCTAGGCTATGAGTAGGTTACAGGAGTCATATTTGCTTCTTTATCCCTTTAGATGCTGCAACAAATGTTATCTGTTTATTTTATTTAAAGGATACAAATTGCATCCTTCCCTCAAGCAATTTATAGTGCAGTGAAGACTTCATGTTTACAAGTAACGGTAATGACAAGATAAAAGGTAAGCTCAGAAACAGGTAAAGTGCCATGGAAGCTCAGAGAGAATAAAATTGTTTTTAAGAGTGAAAAACTATCTTTCAAAAATGAGGGAGAATGTAAAATATTCACACATAAGCAGAAACTGAGAGAGTTCAGCAGCAAGAGACTGCCCTACAAGAAATACTAACAGGAGTTCTGCAGGGTGAGAGGAAAAGACAGGAGAAAGAGGCTTGGAGGAGAGTAAAAATGAAGATTATCAGTAAGGATAACTAAAAGGATAAAAAGAGACATACATGGGAGATATAACTTATAAAACCAAAGGATAAAATGGTTGAAGTAAGTACAGCCTTTGCAGTAATAACATTGAATGTTAATGGATTAAAATCCCCAATCAAAAGATACAGATTGCAGAATGGATTAAAAAATATATATATATGAGCTATCTATATGTTGTCTATAAGAGACTCCCCCAGACCCCAGGATACAAACAGGTTGAAAGCAAAAAGCTGGGAAAAGATATCCTATGTGAACGGTAACCAAAAAAGAGATGAGGTGGCTATACTAATATTGGTAAAGTCGTCTTTAAGTGCAAAACTGTTATAAGAGACAAAGGACACTATATATTAATAAAGGGGACAATTCACCAAGAAGAAATAACAACAATAAATATTTATGCACCTAACCAGGGTGTTCCAAAGTACATGAGGCAAATACTTGCAGAACTGAAGGGAGAAATAGACATCTCTACAAGAATAGTTGGAGACATAAATACACCACTCTCATTAATACATGGAACATCTAGACAGAGGATCAAAATGGAAGCAGAGAACTTGAATAATATGATATATGAACTAACCTAACAGCCATATATACACAACATTGCACCCCAAAACAGCAGGATATACCTTCTTCTCAAGTGCTCATGTATTGCTCTCCAGGATAGAATACATGTTGGATCATGAAACAAGTCTCAATAAATAGAGAGAGATTGAAATCATACAAAGCATTGTCTCTGACCGTAACGGAATGAAGCTGGAAATCAATAACAGATAGAGAAGTGGAAAATTCACAAATATATGGAAGTTAAAACAACACACTCTTAAACAATCAGTGAATCAAAGATGAAATTGAAAAGGAAATCAGTAAATATCTTGAGACAAATGAAAACAAGAATACAACACATCAAAACTTATGGAAGGAAGGAAAGGTAATGCTGAAAGAGAAATTTATAGCCCTAAATGCTTACATTAAAAAAGAAAGAAGAGATAAAATCAGAGACCCAGCTGAATACATGGAGGAGTGAGAAAAAAACAGTAAATTAATCCCTAAGCAAACAGAAGGAAAGAAATACAAAGAGTAGAAATAAATGAAGTTGAGAGTAATAAAAACAAACGAGAGAAATATAACAGAACCGAAAGTTGGTTCTTTGAGAGGATCAATAAAATTTACAAACCCTTATCTCATCTGACAGAGAAAAAAAGAAGATACAAATAAATACAATCAGAAATGAGAGCAGGGACATTACTATGTACTCCACAGAAATAAAAAGGATTGTAAGAGGATGCTGTGTACAACTGTATGCCAACAAATTGGACAACTTAGATGGAATGGACACATTACTAAGAGTGCATGAACAACCTATAGTAACTCTAGAAGAAATAGACCTCAAGAGACCAGTTACAAGTAAACAGAATGAATCAGTCTTAAAACCTCCTAAAGAAGAAAAGTCCAGGACCAGATGACTTCACAGGTGAATTCTACCATTCGTTCTAAGAATTAATACCAATCCTACTCAAACTGTCCCAGAAATTTAAAGAAGAGGGAACACAGATTCTGTGAAGCCAGTATCACCTTAATACCAAAGCCAGATAAAGACACTACAAGAAAAGAAAATTATAGGGCAATTTCTCTTATAAATATAGATGTAAAAATCCTCCACAAAATACTTGCTAATCAAATCCAGCAGCACAATTAAAAGAATTATATGAGAACGTTTTATCCCAGGTATCCAAGGGTGGTTCAATGCAAGAAAATCACTTAATGTAAAACCCCTCATTAGCAAATCAAAAGGGAAAAAATTCATGGTCTTCTTGATTGATACAGAAAAGGCATTTGACAAAGTCCAGCATCCTTTCCTGATAAAAACACTTTGAAAGGTAAGAATAGAAGGAAACTTCCTCAACATTATAATGGACCGAAGCCAACAGCTAACATCATACTCAATGGTGAAAGACTGAAAACTTTCCTTCTAAGATCTGGAACACGACAAAGATGCCACTGTCACCACTGTTACTCAGCATTGTGCTGAAAGTTCTGGCCAGAGCACTTAGGCAAGAAAAAGAAAGAAAAAGGCATCCAGATTGGAAAGAAAAAATAAAACTTCCACTATTTGCAGATGACATGATCCTATACATAGAAGGTACCAAAAATTCTACAGCAAAGCTATTAGAGTTGAAAAAAACATGTACAGCGAAGTGGCAGGGCACAAGCTCAACATGCAGAAATCAGTAGTGTTTCTATACACTAGTAGTGAGCAACCTGAGGAGAAAATCAAGAAAAAAATTTCATTTACAATAGCAACTGTAAAAGAATCAAATGTCTAGGAATAAATTGGTAACCAAGGATTTAAAGGACTTGTATACTGAAAACTATAAAACATTGCTAAAAGAAATGAAAGAAGACCTAAATAAATGATAGGACATTCCATGTTGATGGGTTGGAAGACTAAATATCATTAAGGTGTCAAATACACTCAGATTAATTTATAGATTCAGTGTAATCCCAATCAAAATTCTAACTTCCTACTTTGCAGAGATTGAAATGCCAATTATCAAATTTATTTGGAAGAGTAAGGGACCCCGAATAGGTGGACACCTCTTAAAAAAGAAAAATGAAGTTGCAGGACTAACACTTCCTGACTTTATATTACATTACAAAGCTACACTGGTCAAAACAGCATGGTACTGGCATAAAGATAGATATATTGACCAATGGAATCTAACCATCTGACAGTCATTCAGAAATAGACACTCATATCTATGGCTGATTGATTTTTTAAAAAATATTTTTATTATAAACAACAAACAAACATACAATTATTCTTGACATGGTTACAATCAGTGGCTCACAATATCATCACATAGTTGTATATTCATCACCATGATAATTTTTTTTGAACATTTGCATCTCTCCAGCAAAAGAAACAAAAAAAATAAAGAACTCATACATGCCATACCCCTTACCCCTCCATCTCATTGACCACTAGTATTTCAGTCTACTCAGTTTATTTTAACCTTTGTTCCCCCATTATTTGTTTATTTCTTATCCGTGTTTTTTACTCATCTGTCCATACCATAAATAAAAGAAACATCAGACACAAGGTTTTCACAATCACACAGTCACATTGCGAAAGCTATATCATACAGTCATCTTTAAGAAACATGGCTGCTGGAACACAGCTCTACAGTTTCAGGCACTTTCCTCCAACCACTCTAATATACCATAAACTAAAAAGGGGATATGTATGTATTGTGCAAGAATAACCTCCAGGATAACTGCTCAACTCTGTTTGAAATCTCTCAGCCACTGACACTTTATTTTATCTCATTTCACTCTTCCCCCTTTTGATCAAGAAGGTTTTCTCAATCCCTTGATGCTGAGTCCTGGCTCATTCTAGGATTTCCGTCCCATGTTGCCAGGAAGGTCCACACCCCTGGGAGTCGTGTCCCATGTAGAGAGGGGAAGGGCAGTGTGAGTTTGCTTTTCATGTTGGCTGAGAGAGATGGCCAGTTGATTTTCGATAACCAACTTTGGTAAGAATAGTCTCAACTTGATAAGAATAATCTCTTCAGTGTGGTGTTGGGAGAGCTGGATATCCATAAGCAAAACAGTGAAAAAGGACCCCTATCTCATACCGTATACAAAAATTAACTCAAAATGGATCAGGGGCCTAAATATAAAAACCAGAACCATAAAACTCTTAGAAGTAAATGTAGGGAAGCATCTTCAAGATCATGTGGTAGGCAATGGTTTCTTAAACTTTATACCCAAAGCACAAGCAATGAAAGAAAAAAGATAAATGGTATCTCCTCAAAATTAAAAACTTTTGTGCATCAACGGTATTTGTTACAAAAATGGCAAGGCAACCTACTGAATGGGAGAAAATTTTTTGAAGTCATGAAGCCAATAAGGGTTTAATATCCAGAATTTAAAAAGAAATCCTACAACTCAACAATTAAAAGACAAACAACTGAGTTAAAAAATTGGGCAAAAGACTTGAATAGACACTTTTCCGAAGAGGAAATACAAGTGGCTAAAAAGCACGTGGAAAGATGCTCAAGATTACTAGCTATTAGGGAAATGCAAATCACAACCACAGTGAATCTGCTGCAGGCCTGGTGTGTGAGGCAACAACATAGCATCCAGCTCCAAGAGGATGTGCTGGGGAGTGGGGTCTCGCGGCTGCCAGGTGCCCAGGCCCAACATGATGAGGAAGACGAGAAAGAGAAAGTTGAGGATGCGGATGAAAAGGATCAAGACAGTGATGGAGAAGATAATGAAAGATGGTGAGGTTGTTGATGAGGAAGTGAATATTGAATTTGAAGCTTACTCCATTTCAGAACTTGGCTAGGTTATGGTGTCCAGTTGTGAGGTCAATCACCTACCCAGACTGACAATCCCATACTGGCCTAATTGTTCTTGTGGAGGTATTTAGTAGGTGGATTTGCAACTAAAATCAGTTGATTGCATCTATCGGTGACTGCATCCACAGTCAACAAAGAAATTGCTCTCAGTAGCATGGGGATTCTCCTCATGCAGTCAGTTTGTAGAGGTCTTAAAAGCCAGAATTGAGGATTTAAGAAACCAGAAAGAAGAATTTCTGCTTCCCCTCAGTTAGCCAGCTTACCCTGGGGAATGTGGACTTCGCAGTTGGTGCCGTAATTGAGTCTTCCAAAGGTCATTCCACCATTCTGTCAGCCCAGCTGCTTCAGGATGATGGGGAGCCTGGTAAGATGAGACCCACTACCGTACTTCATGCTGTGATGTGAGTTCTTTGATGAGAAGCAATGCCGTGTGAAATACCAGATGGTGGATAAGGCGTTCTGAAGGTCCGTGGGGTGATAGTTTTGGCAAAAGCATTATGTGCAGGGAAGGTAAATTCGTATCTAGAGCAAATGTCTAATCTAGCAAAAACAAAATGTCCCTTCTATGATGGAAGTGTTCCCATGTAATCAACCTGCTGCCAGATGGCTGTTTTGAAAGCTTTTAATTATATTGTCTCTTTATAAAAATTTGTGGGAAATATATACAGCATAAAATTTCCCATCTCAACCACTCCCAAGCATCAGTTCAATAATGGGATTATTCACATTGCCAATGTTGTTCTACTCTCCCCACCACCCATTACCAGAACTTTTCCATCACCCGAAATGGAAGCCCTGACCTGTTTATACACTAACTCCCCATTGCCTACCCCCTGCCAGAGCTCCCTTCACACTAGTAACCTGCTTTCTTTGTCTCTATGAATTTGCATATTACAATGTACGTTTTGACCTGTGAAATCATCACCACAATCAAGACAGTGACCATATCTGTTAGTGTCCATTACAGTCTGGTACTTACATAAAAGTCAATAAAATGGATTACTAGAAAAATGAAAAAGAAAAAAGTCATACAAATACAAGCCTCGGTTTTTTTAAAATTTCAAGATTCAAAAGATGTAGAATTTGTCAAATTTCTAAGTTTCTGAATATTTATTCTCAATTTCTGTATTGATTTCATTTCAGATTGACAATACAAAGGTCATGATTTGTGGGCCACACTTAGAGTATTGCTATACTGAACAGTCCAGCCCTTCCTGTTTTTATTTACCATTGGATAGGGTCATCTTTTTTGGGCCATGCTGTTAGGGTTTCCCACTTGAAATATTCTACAACTTTTGACTAGTTATTTTGTCTTGAGAAATGAGAGGAAACTAGCAATTGTTGAACATTTACTATATGCCAGCCAGTGTAGAAATCACTTTTATTTTTAATTTTTGGATAATTCTTATAATAATTCTGCAAAATAGGTGATATTAGCCCCTCCATACAGGTGAATTAACTCACTCATATTTGTGTATTTATTCAAGAAATATTTCTGAGTATATTCTAGGCTCTCAGGATACAGAGCAGACAAAAATCTCTGTTACTGTTGAGCTTTCATCTTTGTTGAGTGAAAACAGATAATAAACAAAAAAACATTTTGTGTATTAGATGATGGCAAATAATGTAGAAAAAATAAATTAGAGAAAAATATAAGGAATGGCAGGTAGAAATTGCCCATTTAAAATAGGGTGTCCTAGCAAATACTGTATGGTCTCAATGATATGAACTGACATTAGTGAATAAACTTGGAATATTTCCTTGGTAACAGAGACCATCAAGAGATAGAAATAGGGTAAGATATTGGGTAATTGGAGCTGAAGGGATACAGATTGTGCAACAGGACTGAATGTAAAAACTCAGAAATGCACAGCACAATACTACCTAACTGTAATACAATTATGTTAAAACACTGAATTAAGCTGAATGTGAGAATGATAGAGGGAGGAGGGCTGGGGGCACAAATGAAATCAGAAAGAAAGATAGACGATAAAGACTGAGATAGTGTAATCTAGGAATGTCTAGAGTGTATAATGATAGTGACTAAATGTACAAATTTAAGAAGTGTTTTTACATGAGGAGGAACAGAGGAATGTCTTTACTGCAGGGTGCTGAATATAGATGGTAATTAATATTTTAAAATTTCAATTCATGTGTGAGACTAAAGCAAAAAATGTTTACTCGGTACAAAATTTGTATTTTGACTGGTGCACTTCCTACTATAACTTATGTAGACAGCTTAATTGAACATCATGGGTACATTGGAACCTTGAGTAGGACATGGGATTTTGTTGGTTTGTCCAGAGTGATGCCCCGATGAATCCCAGAGTGATTTGAACAGTGAATAAAAAAGTATTTGCAAGGTCCCCTTCGGGGAATGGTGAGAACAGGGGAAAATACAACTTCCCCAAGTTGAATTCTTGATATTCTCACAAGCAGTGTGGACAATCAAAGCTATAGGCTGAGCCCCCAGTCGTGGGGTTTGTTCATATGAAACTTAACCCCACAAAGGATAGGTCAAGCCTACTTAAAATTAGGCCTAAGAGTCACCCCCAAGAGAACCTATTTTATTGGTCAGATGTGGCCTCTCTCTCCAGCCAACACAGCAAGCAAACTCACCACCCTCCCCCCGTCTACGTGGGACATGACTCCTAGGGGTGTGGACCTTCCTGGCAACGTGGGACAGAAATCCTAGAATGAGCTGAGACTCAGCATCAAGGGATTGAGAAAATCTTCTCGACCAAAAGGGGGAAGAGTGAAATGAGACAAAGTGTCAATGGCTGAGAGATTCCAAACAGAGTCAAGAGGTTATCCTGGAGGTTATTCTTACACATTAAGTAGATATCACCTTGTTATTCAAGATGTAGTGGAGAGGCTGGAGGGAACTGCCTGAAAATGTAGAGCTGTGTTCCAATAGCCATGTTTCTTGAAGATGATTGTATAATGATATAGCTTTCACAATGTGACTGTGTGATTATGAAAACCTTGTGTCTGATGCTCCTTTTATCTACCTTGTCAACAGACAATTAGAACATATGGAATAAAAATAAATAATAGGGGGAACAAATGTTAAAATAAATTTAGCTTGAAATGCTAGTGATCAATGAAAGGGAGGGGTAAGGGGTATGGTATGTATAAATTCTTTTTCTGTTTTCATTTTATTTCTTTTTCTGAATAGGTGCAAATGGTCCAAGAAATGATCATGATGATGAATATGCAACTATGTGATGATATTGTGAATTACTGATTATATATGTAGAACGGAATGATCAAAATGGGAATGTTTGCATTTGTTAGGTGTTTTTTGGTATTTAAAATATAAAATAAAATAAATTGAAAAAATAAAAAAATAAAATAGGGTGTCCTAGCAGTGGGGACAAGCAAAGCAATAGGCTGTGCCCCCAATCTTGGGATTTGGTCATATGAAACGTAACCCCACAAAGGATAGGTCAAGCCTACTTAAAATTAGGCCTAAGAGTCACCCCCAAGAGAACCTCTTTTGTTGCGCAGATGTGGCCTCTCTCTCCAGCCAACACAACAAGCAAACTCACTGCCCTCTGCCTGTCTACATGGGACATGACTCCCAGGGGTGTGGACCTTCCTGGCAACATGGGACAGAAATTCTAGAATGAGCTGGAACTCAACATCAAGGGATTGAGAAAATCTTCTTGACCAAAAGGGGGAAGAGTACAATGAGACAAAATAAAGTGTCAGTGGCTGAGAGATTCCAGAGTTGAGAGGTTATCCTGGAGGTTATTCTTACGCATTAAATACATATCACCTTGTTAGTTAAGATGTAATGGAGAGGTTGGAGGTAACTGCCTGAAAAAGTAGAGCTGTGTTTCAGTAGCCATGTTTCTTGAAGATGATTTTATAACGATATAGCTTTCACAGTGTGACTGTGTGACTGTGAAAACCTTGTGTCTTTTATCTACCTTATCAACAGACAACTAAAACATATGGAATAAAAATAAATAATAGAGGGAACAAATGTTAAAACAAATTTAGATAGAAATGCTAGTGATTAATGAAAGGGAGGGTAGGGGGTATGTGTGAATTTTTTTCTGTGTCTTTTTATTTCTTTTTCTGAATTGATGCAGATGTTCTAAGAAATGATCATGATGATGAATATGCAACTATGTTATAATATTGTAAATTACTGATTATATATGTAGAACAGAATGATCATAAGTTAGGAATGTTTGCGTTTGCTTGTTGTTATAGTTTTAAAGAAAATTAAATAATTAATTTAAAAAGTAAAAAAAAAATAGGGTGTCCTTAGGGTGCGAGGGTATTTCAGTTCTATTCTGGGCCCGTGCACTTCCCAAAAAACAAATGGTGCTGGGGTTAGGGGATATTCACATGAAAAAGAATGAAATGTGACCCCTGCCATACAGCATATGAAGAAAAAAATAGGAGAAGTCCTCACCGAAGCGACGCTTAGAGAAAGCTCTGAAGGGAGAAAATCACTTTGTGAAGGGCGGTTGTAAAGCTCCTGAGTTTTTTTGAGGAACTTTTGAGGTTGAAGACCCTTCTCATGTTACCCAACTAGTAAATGGCTGATCTTGTTGAACTCAAATTTGACTACACGTTATAGCCCTTCACTCTCCATGTTCCTGGTTTAAAAGATACCTGAATCCAAATAAAGTAAAAGTTTGCTGTGGGAATGGCGAGGTGTAATTTAAGCGTGTTAGGAGATCAGGCTGAAAGTCTACTCTTTGTGGGTTTGGCTTTGATTAGGCCTGGACCTTCTCCAAGGTCTTTAATGTCTTTTTCCTAAGGGTACAAAATACACGAGTTTTGTAGTTGAGTTTCCATTTTTAAGTGGGTGAAATTTCTCTAGGGGATGTGGAAAGCTAGATAGAATCAACAAAAGAATTTTCAAAGGAGAACAGATGATTAAAGCTTTGGAAAGAAGACATGGTTTTTGTTTAAGCATTTTGAAGTTAAAGAATATGTAAGTTATTCCCTACTTCCAGGTGACCCGGTGCTTAAAGATAGCTCTTCTCAACATTTGACAGGAGCCTTTGCTGGGATTCTTTTCTTACTCAGCTGCCCTCCATTTCCCTTCTGCCAGTATTGATAGATCTAGTACAGACCCTTTATCTGTGGTCATAGCTGTTGAGCCTCACACTGCGCCTTCACCCTGTCACCTCCTTGCCACCCTTAGATTGGGCTGAAGAGGCAGAGGAAGAGTGGGATGTTGTTTATAGCTCTTAGGTATACTGTTCTCACTTAAGTTTGTATAACCTCCTAAAATTGGCAGAGGAGGTATCCCTGTACCTATTTTGCAAATAAGAAATTTGATCCTGCGAGACATTAAATAATTTATCCAAAGCCATCACCTCCCAGTAAACCACTGTAGAGATTTGAACCAAAGCCCTTAGTTTCCGTATCTCCTGAGTGTTGTCACTCCATCTCCTTTTTCAGCTACATTTTGGATTAAGCAGGCTTTTGTGGTCATGATTTTATTATAGCACTCCTATGGAAAATGTGTTCCAGAGTTATAAACCTAATATAGATACTGCTTCACATTTTTGATCATTTAGTTGGGGACTAACCTACTGTGGTTTAAATTTTAATAGTGACTGTGCTGGCTTGAAACTGTTAGATACCCCAGAAAAGCCGTGTTCCCTTAGTCCTAATCCAGTCTTGTGAGGGCAGACCTGTGGTTTAGGGTAGAACCTTTTGATTAGTTGTTTCCATGGAGACTTGACACCTGAATGTAGGTGTGACCTTTTGATTAGGTTATTTCCATGGAGGTGAGGCCCCCACCCATTAGGTGGGTCTTCATTAGTTTACTGGAGTTCTTTAAGAGGGGAACACTTTGGAGAGAGCTCCAAAGATACAGATATTTGGTGATGCTTGAAGTGCCGACGGAGATGCTTGAAGTGCCGACAGAGATGCTTGGAGAGCCGACATAATGCTTGGAGAGGCATTAGGAACCAGAGCCCAGCAGATGCCTTCCCATGAAATGCTAAGCAAGCCAGAACCTGGCGAGAGCTGAAACAGAAGCTGAATGAGGACCCACAGACACTAGGATAGGAAACCATTGGAATCAGAAGCACAAAGCAATGAACTGTGAGCAGGGACCACAGACGCCAGCCACATGCCTTCCCAGCTGATAGAGAAATTCTGAATGCCCTTTAGCCTTTCTTTGGAATCAAGTATCTTTTTCTGGATGCCTAATTTGGGACATTTTTATGGCCTTGAAACTGCAAATTCCAACTTAGTAAGTCCCCTTTATAAAAGCTGAACCATTTCTTGTATATTTGGTTCTGGCAGCTTTAGCAAACCAAAACAGTGACTTTCTATTTTTATGTTGGAATTTAATAATTTGATGTATGCTTCCATATTTGCCAAGATTCTTTCAGTACTTTTGGAATATGTATTATCTACTGTTTGTCGCTGTAGATAACATTCTTTTGGCAAGAAGCCTCAACGCCCTTGGGGTTATCAATGGTGTCAATACATTTTCATACTGTTTTTTTCTTCACTATTTTTTTTATCGTTTCTGACTTCCCCTCCGAGATTGAGTACCAAGATAGGGTTTTAAACACAGTATAAAGGTTTTTTTTTTTTTTGATACCTTTGTAAAAACAGTTATATGGTTTTTCATTCTTCAAAGAATGAAAAGTGATTCTTTTCAAACAAGTCAGTGATTTTAGCATTGATCACTGTGGGGTAAAACCTGAGACCTCCCAAAGTTTTGAAATAGTAAATACTTTTGCTGCCCTTAGAGCCCAAAACTAGCAGGTGCTGACAATTATTTCTTTGTTTAAGGTTGTATTAGCCATCTGGATGTTTTTCGTTCTTTCCTGTCTCTTTCATTAGAAAAGGTTCTCTGAAATTTGTCTGGTGTTCCTTTTGCTCTGATACAGTTCTAAGTTCAACTTTTTCCTAACTTCAAATATATAGATCTGTCAGTATTCTGTTGTGGTCGGGCTGTTGGTCTGAGTAGATCTGGATTGAACATTGAATTTTAGAGGAGCAAATTTAGCTATATTTTTCGACCCTCCTTTTAGGTTCCATTTATTTTTATTCTTTAACAATTTTATGTTTTGATTTGTAATGACTGCTTCAGAAATCAATCCCGAGCCATCAGTACTATTTAGTCTTTCTCCTTCGTGTTTGTGTTTGTATTTTATTTGTTTGTGTGTGGTAGCATTCGTTTTAGATATTTGGATAACAGATGATAGATACAGCATTCTTGATTCTGTAGCCAAAACCAGTTCAAAAGAGTTTGCCAACAGGACAGAAAAAATAGCAATTAATGCTAATTGGCATATGTGCTGGGCACTTGCATCAGAAAACATAGGAAATGGAGGCCAGGATTTCAAGTTGTTCTTTTACACTTGGTTGTAGATGAAACAGATTGTGAACAGAGGGTTTGAGGATGGGGAGAAGGCCCAGTCTTGATGTAAATGCCTAGCAGTGGTAGAGACTTATTAGTTATTGGTATTCCTAATCATTTTTGTTCTCTTCTTGGTAGGGTTTTGAGATTCATATATATGAAAAAATTATTAAATCTTTGAGATTATCACCTTGACTGAAGGATAACCACTAGCTACCAGTTTTACTTGTTCCTGCAAGGGGGATGGAACATAACAATGAGTCATTGGCAGTTATAATTCAACTCAACAGGTATTTTTAAAGTGCCTTTTACAGTTGAGTCTTTATGCTATACACTATGGTGGGTTAAAAGGTAAGGGACAAAGTTCTTGGTCTCAGAAGTTATAATCTAGGGCGGGCCACGGTGGCTCAGCAGGCAGAGTTCTCGCCTGCCATGCCGGAGACCCAGGTTCGATTCCCATTGCCTGCCCATGAAAAAAAAGAAATTATAATTTAGCAGGGAGAAGCAAAATAAGCCCCAGGTTTACCTTGATACATGGCAGGAAATGGGAAAAAGCCAAAAAAGAGATACAGAGTGATCAGGACTCAAAGCACAAGAAGAACTTCCCTCAGGTAGCAAGAAAAGTTCTCTCTTTAAAGAGATTTATGGACCATCTCCCAAATGGATGCTCACTGTTATTGCTTCACATTTCCTGACATGGTTGATTTTTACTCGTATAATCAAATTCCTTGAGAATAGATTTGAAACTCCCTACATATAAAATGATCTCTAAGAACTGTCAAACCAGTGAGCATGTTGTTTCATTGTCAGTGACTCTTACTTTTCTCCCCCACTGTACTATAAGCTCATTGAAAGCAGTTAAACTAAATCTTATTACTGTGCCCTGAGTTTTAGCACAGTGCCAGATACTTAATAGTAATAGGTACTTGTTGAGGGTTGAATTATGTCCCCCACAAAAGACATGTTTGAGTTCCGTTCCCCAGCCCTGTGGGTATGAACCCATTTGTAAATGAGACCTTCAAAGATATTAGTTAGTTAAGGTGTAGACTCATTTGTGAATGGGATCTTCGAAGATCCTGTTTAGATGACGTCCAGCTGAATCAGATTGACTTAGTCCATATGACTGGTGTCCTTATAAGCAAAGCAGAAGTTAGCAGAAGTCAGAGGAGCAGCGTGTGGAGTGATGCATAAAATGGAGAGTTGCCAGAATGCTAGACTCTAGGAGGAAGTGATACCTTGATGTGGACTTCTAGCCTCCCAAACTGTGAGACAGTGAAGTCCCGCTGCTTAAGGTAGCCAGTCTGTGGTATTTGTCATAGCAGCCCTAGCAACCTAAGGTAGCGTTTGGTACCAGGACATACCAGTTTTGGTACCACTGCTATTACAAGTACCTAAAAATGTAGAAGTGTCTTTGGAGTTGGGTAATGGGTAGAGGCTGAAAGTATTTTAAGGCGCTTAATAGAAAAAGCCTAGATTGCTATGAAGAGAGCTATAAAGAAAGTTTCTTTTGACTTAGAGATTACATAAATTGTCATGAACAGGATGTTAGTAGAAATAAGGATGTTAGAAGTGATTCCAGTGAGGCCTTAAAAGGAAATGATGAATGTGTAATTGGAAACTAGAGGAAAGATGATCCATCTTATAAAGTAGAGAACTTGGCTGAATTATGTATGACCTATTTTGGATTAAAAGTGGAACTTGTAAGTAATGAGCTTGGATATGTAGCTGAGGAGATTTCTAGGCAAAATATAGAATGCACATCCTGCTTGCTCCTTGCTGCTTATTGTAAAATGAGGGAGGGAATGGATAAACTGAGAACTAACTGAATTGTTGAGCAAAAGGGAAAGAGCACGGGATGATTTTGGGTCAGCCTATCCAGAGAGCATGCTCTGAGATAGGGCCAAAAGTAGATCTAATATGGCCCTGTCTGAGTTCCCAGGAGGTGAGCCCCAGAGAACAGGCTGCATGTAAGGGTATGGCTGCACAGCTGTTTGATAAGAAGATGAGGCATGAGACTTATGGGTCCACACATCTCAGAGGACGTCAATTGGAGATACAGTCATCCAGGGAAGATCTGTGAAAGATCTTTTTTGCGTGATCACTTGGACTCCTTTGAATTGCTCTGAAAGCAGACGGCAGTTTTGAGAATTTTGTATGATCAGAAGTATTGTTAGCCTTGCCTGAAAGGGACAGAGATGGAATGAAATGATGGAAGAAATGCTTCAAGGGCAAAACCCTGAAAGCAGAAATCTGGGCAGAAGAGATTTCCTCAGGCCAGGAGAGAGAGAGTGTGTCTTCTGACCTGTCCTTTGGATCAGATGTTCTTTGGAGGGTGGGCTTTCTGCCCCTGATTTAGAGAGAGCATGGCCATCGCTGTGTCGTTTAGGCCAGCCTGTTGTGTGGTATTTGTCAGAGCAGTCTTGGCAGACTAAGGCAGGGCTCTTTCAGGTTGTTCCCTTCCCTGAGAATTCCCTTTCCATCTCGCATATGTGAACCACAACTTATGTACACTATTCCTAGTCACTCTGTAAATCTTTCCCTGCTGCTTCTCTGTTCCATAGCACTTGTAAACACTGCCCTCTACTATTTCACAAATTATTGCAATGTGTTTTGTATATCACAGTTCCTCGAGGGCAGGGACTATGCCTTATTCATTCATATGTGCCTGTACCTAGAATGCTTACAGTTACATCATGGTGACTGGATAATATTTGCTGAATTTAAAATTAAAGTTTTCATTTACCTGTATTTGCTTGCTACTTACACCTCTATTTTAGTGGTACAAAGTGGGTAATGATAGGTTAACACTTGTTTGTTAGCTTTTAGTAACTAGATGTTTTTCTCTATTTTAATTCTTTTTAAACATTTCTTTAGTTGTAAAAAAAATAATGTATATGCAAAGCTAAGAAAAGAAAAAGCAATGATTTTCGAAGGTCACTTCAACAAGTTGTTACAGAACAGATCCCAGAATTTGTCATGGGCTGCCATTCCACCATCTCTGATTTTCCCTTCTAGCTGCTCCAAAAACACGGGAGGCCAGGAGTATTAGTATAGTGATTCAGTAGCCATACTGATTTGTTAAATTCTATTCTCTGTTATACCTCCTCCTTCTCCTTTTATCTTTCTCCCAATCCAAAGGGGTCTTTAGGCAATGCCTGGTCTAACTTTTTCATGTTGAGAAGGGGTGTTCATGCTAAAGGATAGGGGGATGTAGTTAACTGATAATTTTGGAGAGGCTGGTCCTTCTGGGTTTCAGGACTTATCAACCTAGGAACCCTCCAGGAATTATAGGTTCTGGAAAGTAAACTCAGTGCATGAAACCTTTATAAGGTCTCAGTTCAAGCCCTAGGTGTTCTTTTTTTTTTTATTTTAAAAACAAACAATACACTTAGAACCACCAAAAATGGATGTCTTAGTTAGCTTAACCACAGGCATATTTAAACAAAGTATCCATATAATCATTGTAAATCCTGTGTTTGCACAGTGAGCCTCATAAACCAATTAAAATTAAGGCAACAAGGAAAAAAATCTACATATTCAGATAGATTTCTTAAATTTTTAAATTCTAAGATAGATAGTTCTTAAATTCTAAGTATGAAAAACTAACTTAGATACAATTTGATCAGCTGTCGAAATTGTGAATGTTCTCAAATTATCAAGTAGAAAGTTCTTAGAAATGTCAGCATTGCTGTAGTAATGACCTAAGTTACTAAATATTTTCCTTATTTCAGGAAAATACAAAGATACAAATATTCTTAGAATTAACTTGTGTAAATCTTAACCCCTACAATGGATGCCCTAGGTGTAGGTGTTGTTGAGTGTT
>PVIY010013398.1:0-51880 GCA_004026745.1 Myrmecophaga tridactyla
GGTCATATGGCAAATCTATATTCAGCTTTTTGAGGAACCGCCAAACTGCCTTCCACAGTGGTTGCACCATTTGACATTCCCACCAACAGTGGATAAGTGTGCCTCTTTCTCCACATCCTCTCCAGCACTTGTCATTTTCTGTTTTGTTGATAATGGCCATTCTGGTGGGTGTGAGATGATATCTCATTGTGGTTTTGATGATCATTTCTCTAATGGCCAGGGACGTTGAGCATCTCTTCATGTGCCTTTTGGCCATCAGTTAGGTTTTGAGGTTGATTGAAGCCTGGAACTCTGACCCAGCCTGGGTTTAACTGTCTGATGACTCTTTAAGCCCTGTAAAATTTTTACAAAAACTTAATCTAGTACATAGTGAGATGGTTGCATTTATTTTAATGATTAGTTCTTTTTTCTAATAATATTAACTAAAGCAACAAGGGGGAAGCGAAATGTTCTTCAAGTAAAATGACAGTCTCTGTGCATTGATTTACTAGATTGAGCTTTCCAATAAATTACTAGAGTTAATTCCTACTTTGGTATACTTTGGTAATACCAAGAGTAATACCAAAGAGTATACGATGACCATGCATTCATTATAAAATAGCAGCAGTTATTCTTTATGCTTGCGTAGTTTGCCTACGTGTGGTTTGATGCCTTTAGCAGCCCTGTGTAGTTTGTAAGTTATTACTGACTACCTTTGTTACAGGTGAGGAAGGTAGGTACCAAGTTTCAGAGGCTAGTAAGTAGCAGAGCCTTCTCTCTCTCCTGGGTTCCTCCCAACCCTCTCTCACTGGAAATGAGAGAGAACATTTAAAATTGGCCTTTGTGGGGTCCTTAGCAGGGCAGAAGGGGTATGCCTTTCCTTGGTTATGTTATCGTGACTTGAGGATAAAGGAAAAGAAAAAAAACTTTGAGGAATTGCAGCTGCTCTGTGAAAGATGGCAGGCTGAAACTCCTGACAGTTACTCAAATTCACCTTTGAAGAAACTTCTGTTCTCTCTTCCTTTCCTGTTTTGAGGGTTAACACTGCTCTAAAATCTAGAAGTTTGTCCACGTTCTCTATCGTTAAAACTTCAGAGAAACAAGAACCCTGAAACATTGCTCGGGAGAGTGTAAAATGGTACAACCATCGTGGAAGGCAATTTGTCAATATCTGTCAAGGTTATTAACGCGTATAACCTTTGAGCCAGAAGAATACACTGTATGCATATGAAATAACGCGTGCACAGGGTTACCTATTGCAACTTTGTGATAGCGATAGATTGAGACAACCTGGTATCCTTCAGTAGAAGGCCACTTAATAAAGAAGATATATGCCAAAATGGAACAGTGCAGCTGAAAAAGCCTGAGAATGCTCAGTCGTCTGTGTGAATCGATTACCAAGATATTTACTCCTTTTTGTAAAATTAAATATATACAACTGTTTACACTTGGTTGTATTTGTGTAAATGAACACTAGAAGGATGCTGAGAACCTCACACACATGGTTTCACACTTGAGTAGGTGGGGGGCCAAATTATTTTGAATTTTTGGCTTTGTGCTTGCATTAGCTATTATAACAAAATAAACAGCTGCTTTGTTCTTTCCAACTCAGGTAGCAGGGAGCTCTCTAGGTTGGTCTTAGATGGGACCTGTTCCTTTGTGTCTAGGGCATTCCGCAGACATTCAGGAAAACCAAATGACAGGTGGGCATCCATGCTACTTGGGTAGATTTCCCTTCTATGGAGCTGAATTTACTATTTAAGTTACCCTGGGTGGCCGTGGGATTGTTACTCAGACAAATCCTCCTGGTGGCCCTTGTGCCATGCACTTTTCTCACACAATTTGTTGCATCTTTCTAACATCACCCATGCTGAAAGAGGGAAAGTCAGGGTATTTTCTTGGTTTGCAGCAAGAAAATTTGTCTTTTTCTTTCACTTCATATCATATATGCCTGTGTTTTAAAACAACTTGCTTTTTGGGTTTAGGTTTGCTCTTCATTTGAGAATTGAGGCTCCTACATGCTTGAGGAAAGGAATTGAAATTATTTGAACCTCTTTTTGGCACTGGGCTGGTGTCAGTATTTTTACTAATTAGAGTTGGTGAATAAACCATTTGAACACTGGTTTGGAGCTGTGTTGTTCTTACAACAGTATCTCTTGAGTTCACTCTGTTTCTTGATGAATGAACCTGTAATTCACCAGGTATGGGGGTCACTGTGATTAATTCTTTCAAGTTATCAGCTGTTTAATTCTCCGATACCCAGTGTTGAGGAGATAAGGTGACTCTAGCAGTTTATCCTTCAAATGGTAAATCCATATATTTGTTTATTTATACCCATTTCCTACTCAATTTTTGAGTAGGAAAGTCATTTTGGGTAAGTCATTTTGGTGCTAAGTCAATTAATTGAATATGGGCTATCTTGCACCTTAGGTTTTCTCTGACAATTACATCTTGTATGAAGAGGTGTGTAAGTGTGAAAGTCATATTTCATGGTTCCTAGAGGGAGGTTGGTAGTGGAATGGAAGAGTATGCGGAGATTTAACAAGAAAAGAAAAGCCACCCACAACTGCAGCCCCTGGCCGTCCACATTGACCAGTAGCTTGTTACTCTGTGACTGGGACTCTTTGGGGTGTCACAAAAGTTCTGCTCTATCTCTGAAGAGCCAAAAAGACAATTATATTCAGTGGGGTTGGCTCTGTTGCAGTGCTCAGCTCTGGTATCACTATTATTCCTTGCTCCTTGATTTTTAAAAAAATCACTTTTAATGTTAACTTTAGTAGCAAAATATATCACTTGTATTTTTCTTCTGGGGGAGGATTTATTAGGCAGAGATTTTTGAAATGTATTTGGAGAAGATAAATGTTTGTTGAATTATTGTAAAACTAAGATTATCTCTCCTAATTTTTGCTTCTGATTTGCTTATTGATGCTAGGGAATGATCCTTCTAGGACCAAAATAATCTTTCAAGTTTATATTGCTACATGTATAACTTATCTTTTCTTTGCCCATTAGGTAATTCCTCCATAATTATACATAAAATGAAAATATGTGCAGGTCATCTTCCACTGCTGACTTTCATTATAAAATCTGCAAACTGCAAGATATAAAACAAATCCCATTTATGACTCCTAATATTTATCTGTAGAACTAAATTGCCTTTTTCAGCATTCCGTGTTTTATAACTTTTTTACTGTGTAAGTAGAGCTAGTCCAATGGTGATTAGTTTATATGTCCATATCTTTATTACATAGTTCATTGCTTTTTTTTTTCTTGAGTCATCTTGCTCTACTCCCAGGACTTGATTTTCAGTGGCTACAATGATTACCAGAGGAGTTATTAGAATTAAGAGCCAGAGGGAGATGCTTCTTAAGCTACATTGAGGCTGGGCTGGTATAGGTATACTCACATAGTGCTTGTGGAATATACATGTCATGGACTCTCTGTGGAGTTTCTAAAGTGGGGCTCTGTGCTGTGGGGTCCAGGTGGGGAGAAAACCTCAGGATGCATCTGTTTTATTCCATTGATATCTAATGTATGCATTAAAGTACTTCCTGTTGGCCCATTATTCAACATGAATTTATCGTTCCTAGAAGATACCATTGCCTGCTTTTTAGAGTTAGTATTGTAGCATTATGCATTAATAGGCTTATTTATCAGCTCTCTGAAACTGTTTCTTCATCCTTAAAATGGGACGACTGCAGGTTGACACTTGCTGAGCACCAGGCAACATACATCGGGAGCCAATAACTTAGAAAATGATTTCAGAGATGCTTTAGTTCCATTTGAAATTTGATTTACAATTGGCAGATGGTGCTGACTCTGTACCTTTATACATTTTATATAAAATGTATAGTCACAGAGTAAATCATTTTATAATACAAATACCCTTTAATTGCTTTATCTATTTTCAAAATTTGTTTTGTGTGTGTGCTTAATTTACTGTAGATAACCAAGGGGAAGTGCCATCTTTTTTCAGTGCACAGGGAAAAGTTAAAACTGTATCTTGATTATTTGTATTTCTCTGTGTTCGTGGTGACACCAGGTGATTTGGGTCACTCTGACATTTAATCTAGTTAAACAATGTGGTTCTTAGTGAATATATTCAACAGGTGACCTGAGAGCTTAGATAACTAGTAACCCAAATGAGAAATTCCAGGATTAAATTACTAATTTCTTAAGCACCTCTAGTCCAGTTTGCCTTTAATTTTTATTTCTCTAAGTTTCCATTAGCAACTGTGGCCTCATTTGTTATTTAATAATGAATGGTTACAAATTGTTTGCCTGTTTTGGTAATTAGAATGTGATAGCAATCATCTACCGGATGGGCTGACATCATAATGACATGAAGTCAGTAATAATTATGCCTAACAGGAAAATCAATTATGTAATCCTATCATCCATATTTTGCCTACGGGATTATATTTGGAGGTTATTAGTCTACTCTAGGCAGGTGACAGCACTATAACACGTCTCATTTTTTCTGGATAGACTAGTTAACATAACTTTCATTGTATCACCTGAGAAAATCATTTGCTCAGTTTAGAATTCTAAAATAAATATTTTCAGGCCTTTTGATTTTCTGCTAAAAAGAGAGAAAGGGGGGGATCCTATTCTGTTTGGATATTTTATTCTCCTAGTTTCTTAACGAATATAGATATTTGCTTGATTTCTATCAGAGATGGACCATCCTTTCGTCTCCCTGTTCCTTACCTGTAAAGAACTTTAAGGTGTGACAGTGAATTGTTAGCTTGTAGCTATACCATTTTGAATATAGTGAAAGCGCTTACCTTTTCTCTTTAGTCATTTGGGAACCACCTGATTCTCCTCCCGCTGAAGGGAGGAAGCCATAGCTCTGGCACTGAGAGCTAGTCAAGGGCCCCCAGGGACTGGCGAGGCAAGGAGGACCTCATCAGGTGAAGCCCCAGCATCTCACGTCCCTGGGGTTCCTTGGCCTGGACAGGCTGACCGTGCTGCCCTTCCCTCTCCCTCTTACCTGACACTTTGCAGGTCCTACACAAGGAGGCGCACCCTCCAGATCAAGGTGTGTCTGCTAGGAAGGGATCCTGGAATTAACTGGTCCAACTCTGTTTTCCAGGTGTAAAAACTGAGGTGCTAAGATGTTTCGCGATTTGTCCAAGAGCAGAACTGGGTCCGTTACCAAGTTTTCTGAGCCTAGTCTGTTAGTTTTTTTTTTTTTTTTTAAACTTGATTTTATTTTGTGCCTTTTTTTTTTAATTGCCAAAAGCTACTTGCAAATAGGCATAAAAGTCTGTAAGATAAAGATTTTTGGAGGGAAAAAAGCCGAAAAGTCCTCTTTCTATAACTCTATCATGAAGAATAGTTGAGTATATTTCTTTCTAGATTTTTAAAACACATTTTTAACATAGTCGAGCCTCTTAGGGTTATATATTTATTTCCTGGCATATTTAAATTTTACTGCTGTAAGATCTTTATAAACCCTCTTTTTAATGGCTAGGTAAAGTTCTATGGTAGAACGGTACCTTAAGGTACCTAACCATTCCCCAAGGGTTATGTATTTGCAAAGGTTGTACTTTTGTATAATTCTAAGTAGGACTGCATTGAATGTTACTGTACCTCAATCTTGGTCCTTTATTTCAAGTTATTTCCTTAGGATCAGAACTAGGATTTCTGTGGAAAAGTATTGAATTTAAGGCTCTTGACCCATATTGCCAAATTTCTTTCCAGATAATTTAGTTTATAGTCTGACCAGTGCTCCTAAATCCTGTGTGTGAGACTTTCACATTGGCATCGTGAGAAATTCCCCATGAATAAGAAAAAAAAAATTAAGTTCTGAAGTGTGACTGTACCATAGGAAGACAAAATAACACAACTGTTTGGATACATGCCGTGGTTTATATAGGCTTTTCCTATGTTCTCTTCCTCCCCAGCCCAAACCACTCTTATCCTTTATACTTAACTTATCTAACCTAAATTCTTTATGGTTTGTGTTATACATTAATTTTGTCAGCTGGTGTCTATTTGTTTACATGGGAATTTTAGAGCATTGGGATATGTCTTTATGGGGGAGGGGGTCCTCTGTGCAGGATTTTGTGCAGTCCAGGTTCTTTGGGTATTTTGAATGATTTGGTTTCACCTGAGTTGAGCTGTCCCCAAGCCTGATGAAACAATGGCTCAGATGTCTGGCCGTTAGCTTTTGACGTTCCAGATACCCCTCTTATATATTAGTGACAAGGAGATGCTCTTAACAAAACATATTCATTTGTAGACTGCTGACATTTATAACTATTTTTTTGAACCCCAAACCAGGTCATTTTGTACAAAATCAGGACACATAATTGTGAAAATTCACAGCATGTGGCTTTCACAGCTAATGGGACCACCTGTCTGTGGAGTTGTTTTATTTAAATTCATTTTTAAGGAATGGGATGCTTATTAATGAGAGCATGTTTATTTTATCCCCTTAGTATGTTTTATGTCTGAGTAATATAGCTCAAACTAATGATGTAATACTATTAAATTTACTTTGAGGTATTGGAAATGATACATAGATTTTAATTAAAATATGTTAGTATAATTAATATTAAATAGTCCAGAAGAAAAACTTAAAACAGCAGTGAAACAGTTACTCAGATGAGATGAGGGATATATTTGGAGCTTGAGAATCAGGTAAATTTTGATAAAAATTCTTGCTTTTAAAGCAAATGTTCCCCCCTTCCACCGAGAGTATATTTATCAAGTTAATTGGATTTTGCATAAAAAGAGTAACTTTTGAATCATCTCATTTCATTTTGGTTTTCTTTTCAACTTACTTTCTTTATCATCTGGAAGTGGATTGTGAAGAGTTCTCCTTGCAACAAAGACACAGTCTTAAGGAGCTTGAAGTTGCAAGCAGCTCCCCTCCTTCCTCTTTGCAGTATCTGCTTTTTGACATGGCATTGTTACCCTACACCCCAATCCTCCCTGCCATCAAATTTCTCAGGAAACCTTGGCTTCTGTTTTTTTCCCTGAATATTTAAATTTTTATTTTATTTTTTTTTTGGTATGGGCAGGCACCAGGAATCTAACCCGGGTCTCTGGCACAGCAAACGTGAATTCTACCACTGAGCCACTGTCACACCGCCCGAAAATTTAAATGCTTTTAATACACTATTTAATTCCCTTCCCTGTTTATACTTTTGGCTTTTTAATATTTTGTTCTTAATAATAATATTATCTTACAGAATGGGATCTATATCAGGACTGGGAGGTTACCAGGTCTCAAGATTTTCCTTTTCTTTTTCTGCTTCTGTTGACCCTTAATTAATCCAGGCAGCTTGGAAGCAGTAGCCTTGGCTCTCCCTGATGTTTTCTTTCTGCAATTTCCATCTGGGGAAACCTATGGAGTCTTGAAAGTAGAGGGTTCTACCTGTGCTTTCTTTGTTCTTTTCTCATTGTTCAAAAGCATCTTCAGTGATCTTCTCCAGGCAGTCCCTGGCCTCTGCCAGCAGCCTGCCTGTGAGTATTTGATGGAAGTTGCTTCTTCTTAAATACCAGTTGGAGAAGCTGAAGGTTGTTTATGATCAGCTCCCAACCTAACAGCTGAGGGTCACCACCATTTTCAGGTCACCTTTGACTGACTTTCACCATCAGCAGCGGGAACACTGAGAAGGAATCCACACAAAACTTGGCTGTATTTGGAAGAAACAAAGCAATGGGCACTAGTAGTGACAGACTGCAGGCCAGGTGCAAACAGTTCATCCTCGTAACAAAATAGTGAGGGATAGGAGCTCTTATCCCGGTTTTACAGCTGAGGAAACGGACTCCAGACTAAGTAACTTGCTATTAAGTGAAGTCAGGATTTAAATCTACTTTGGTCTTAGGTTCCCTGCCACAATACTCCCTCCCTGTCGTCCCAAGAAAAATTTAATGCACAAAAAACCTCTTTTCTAAATATTCTGTGCCTAGAGAGTCCTTTGTGCTGTCAAAAAAGATTTTTTTATCTCTTTAAAAATTTCTTTAACAAAAGTAAAAATAATTATAAAGTAGCACAAGTGAAAAATAAAAGATGTATGTAAAAAACCCACACCACCTAATTCTTTCTCTATGAATATAAATATGCACATGCATATAATACAGTTTTGGGTTTTTAAAAAATAGGATCATGCTAGTCATAAAATTGTATTTTATATATAGTATTCTGTAGCATCTTTTAATTTTTCTTAAATTTTGTATATTACTTTAGGTTAGGTTAGTTAATATGCAGGTATTGAAATGAGTTAAAATTCCAATAATTTATAATATGAATGTACCATAATTTAGTCAACCATCTCATGTTGATGGGCAATGATGGTTCTCGTTTTTTGATGTTTTTCTTTCTGTTTTGTTTTTCTAATTTAAAAAAATTACAGTAAATTCCCTTGTATATGTGTAGATATTCATCCTTGTTTGTGGGTCTTTTTGTTTCTGTGGAAAAGGGCATTGCTGTCTGGTTTTAATAAAAATGCCTTTGGTGTTTTAGCATTGAATATGTTTGCTGTTATATTTTGGTAAATATAATTTATCATATTTAAGTCGTGTTGTATCCATTTATCTTTTAGTTTTATTGAAAGAGGTTGATGAATTTTATTAAATGCCTTTTTGGCATGATATAATTGTGAGCTTTTGCCTTTCTTTTGTGGTATAATAATTTACGTTGATTAGATTTCCCAATACTGAATCATCTTTGTGTTCCTGGAACAAACCCTAATTTGTTATGGTGTGGTATTCTTTTGTTATGTTGCTAAATTTGATTTGCTGAGTTTATTTAAATTGTTTTATAACTGCGGTTTTGAGATGGGTCCATAGTTTTCTTCCTTATTTGTACTCTATGAAGTATTGATTAGGATTATGTTTTTTAAATGATTTAAGAAGACTTCATCCTTTTTTATATTTCCAGTTGCATAGTATAGGAAATATTGCATTTTTAAAGATTAAAAGGAAATCAACTAGAAAACCATCTGGGCTGATACCTCCCCATACCTTACTATCCCAAACCTTTTAAATGGATGTTCTTTAGTTTTCCAGAGTATTTTAAGGTGGTTGTTCTATTTGCCTTAAAAAAAAAACTTTTCTCTGTTTTGATATTTTCTACTTTGCTAGGAAATTATTTATTCTAAAATTTAAGTTTCTTGCACAGTTATATATAATATTTCTTTAATTTCTTTGGTATCCATGGCAATGGCCCTTTTCTCAGTTCTAATGCATATTTTTGCTTTTGTTCCTTTTTTTCTTCTTAAACTTGTTAGGAGGTTATATATTTTATTCTTTTCAAAGAACTAAGTGTTAATTTTATGCTCATCTTTTTAATCTCAGTATTTGATCTTTATTAATTCCCTTTTACTATTTATTTTAAATTTCTTAAGTTCAATACCTATTTCATTTGCTTTTTGTCTTCATAAAACAATGGAATTTGAAGTTCTAAATTTTCTTTGAGAGCAGCTTTAGCTTTGTGCTTTGGTTTTGGAGAATTTATCTCTTTTTTGTTATTTTCTGGATGTCTTGTAATTTAAATATTTGCACTTTAATTCTGAGTGTGTTATTTAATCTTTCTTTCGCTTACCTTTTGATATTTTGTTATAATCTGTGAATGTAACTCGGAAATATCTACATGTTAAGGGATTTATTAAGTTTACTTTGTGACCAAAAAAGTGTTCAATTTTTAAATGCTTCAGGGACATTACAAACAATTATATCATTTGTAAGACACAAAAGCTTTGCTTTCTATATTTAGTAAATCAAACTTGTTGATTGTATTATATTTAAATCCTCCTAAAACATGCTGGGTTGTAAGAGAAATGTGTTAAAGTATTATTTATAATTTTTTGACTTTTATATTTCTTAAGAGTTTGGCTTAATGTCTTCATATTCCATTTTGTTTGATGCATAAACTTTGATAGTTCTTATTCTGTCAGATTATGCTTTTATAATTATGCAGTATCTAGTTAAATCTTGTACTCTTGAATTCTTCTTTGATTTTAGTATTGCCACTCTTGCTTTCTTTTTATTTGCCTTTGGTATAACTTCATTCAACTTTTCATTTTAAATCTTTCTTTGTCTCTTTGTTTAGATGTGCTTCATGCTTCTTTGTTGTTGTTAGATTAGAGCTGGACTTTTTAAATCCAGTGCAACAATTTTTATCCTTAAGCATGGAAATTTAGCCTTGTCTATCTTTATTGTGATAACTGATGATATTTGGCTTTATTGCTTTCCTCTTACTCAGTTATTTTACTTTGTTTTGTTTTTCTCAATTTCCATTTTTCCCTTGTTAATTTGAAAGTTGTGTCATTTTCAGTCTTGCCAGTTCTTAACAGATGGAAGTAAATCTTCATTTCTCTACTAAAACACAAGCCTTAAACAACTGATTCTTCCCCTGAGATGTGTATTCTTCTATTTTCTGGCATTGTTTTTTTTACTCTCATTCTTTGTGTCCTGGATCTGTCCTCTAAGTCTCTTTTCAATCATGAATTCCAGTTCTTATTCTTTACTCTTTAATACTCACTTTCCTGCTACTTAATCCTGCAGAACATTAATTTCTCAAGAGTGATAGGATAGATTTTTTTCACTGAAATTTTTAAATTTTCAAAATTTTAAGTCCAGAATGTTTTTATACTCCGGCTGTATCTTACATATGTTTTCATAACTTTTGTACTGGAGTGCTCTCTGTTGTTAGTTCTGCTTGGTCATGCTCCCTTAGGTTCCCGGGTGTTCTCCACTGGGAGAACCTTTGCCTTATGCTTTGGGGTGCCCTCAGCAGCCATGCAGGCCATGCTTCAGTGTCTCTCAAGCAGTGGCAAGCCAGCAGGGTATAGATTACCAAAGTCAGGGGTTGCTCTACTCCTGGTTGCTCCTGAACTTGAGGCTTGGGAAAAGTTTCACTTTCCAGGGAAACCCCCTCCCCTTTGATTTCTGCTGAATCAGCAGAATTAGTAGGCTTCCAAAGCAGTCTTCGTTTCGGGTGGACCCTTCTGCTTCACTGACTGTGGATAGCTGTGCTGCTTTCTCTCCTGGAGAGTTTTTTTGGATACTCAGGGCCTCCAAAGCCCTCACCAAGCCCAGGCACTGCTTGCGTGCCCTTGAGATTATTTGTGCTTCTAATATGTGTACTCAGATCGCCATCTTCCCCGTAAAGGTTGTGTTCAAGTACATTTTTATTTGCTGTATTGTGGTAGAAAAAGAGATTTGTATGCGTACATTTTTGAAGGGCTCCAAGAGTGATGATAACTTGGTGAGGGAGAAGTGAACTTAAACTAGAGGAAACTAGGATAGTTATATAAAGGAAGCTCAATGTGTTATGTTTCTCTTACAGAAGGGACTCTATTTCTTACTCTTACTTCCGGAAGCTTCCTCCCTTTCTCACTTAGTATAGAGAATAACATCTGTCAATGAAATCATCTTTGTTAATGACATTAATTAATGCCTATAGGCTGTCTCTCCCTCTCTCTCTCTCTCTCTTTCTCTCTCTCTCTGTGTGTGTGTGTGTGTGTGTGTGTGTGTGTGTGTTTGTGTGGTGGCATTTCCTCCGTTCACAGCTAGAAAACTTGCGGCAAAAATGCCTAACCAGTGTGGGCCAAATTTGAAGAAGTTTGCAGTGGTGTCTCAGTGCAGGTGTTTGTGGCTAATATCCAAGATCTATTTATATAAAGTTGTGATGGGGTGCCCCAGAAAGGATGGCAGCATTAGATAAAGTCTATGTTTGTTTATTCTGAATTTTATTGGAAGTTTCATCTTTGGGATTATTTGGTATGCTTTCCAGTTTTTCGTTATCTTTAATGTAAATGCCAAAGCATCTCCATGGTATGGTTTGACATGGGAAATACCTTGCCCTGTCTTGCAGAAGTAGGGCTGGGTGGTCCTTTTCATAGACACGTGTGTTATTGCAGGGAGTTACTATAGAAATAGTTTCATGTCCTTGCAAAATTGCCAACACAAGTGAGAGCCTGGAAATAGTTGCTATGCATGCATGTCAGAAGATTTCTTAACCATTTCTGTACTAAAAAACAAAGCCTTTTTATTTTTGAGGTTTGTAGGGCCTGGGACAATAAGTTGGAGAACGTTGAAGGTTTTTAAGGCATTTTTAGTGCCTTGGCATGGTTGTTTGAAGCTGTATATACCCTATGAAATCATGTCCTTAAATTTAATCCATTCCTGAGGGTATGAACCCATTTTATGTAGGACCTTTTGAGAAGGCTGTTTCAGTTAAGGTGTGACCCACCTCATTCAGGATGAGTCTTAATCCTATTACTCGAGTCCTTCATAAGCAGAATGAAATTCAGACAGAGAGTGAGAGCGCTACAGGAAGCAAGAAGATGAAGTGGAACTCAGGAGAGAGGGGAGAGACCAAGAAATGCCACCATGTGCCTTGCCACATGACAGGAAGCGAGGATCTCTGGCAGCCAGCCCCAGAACGCTACAGTCTTTCGGGAGAAGCATCGCCTTGATGGTGCCTTGATTTGGACATTTTCCCAGCCTTGAAACAGTGAGCAAGTAAATTCCCATTGTTTAAGCTGACCCATTTCATGGTCACTTGGGCCTAGGAAAGCTAAAATACTTGGGCACACATCCTTGTTTAAAATGTGTATGTGTTTTAGGGTCTAGAAGTTAAAGTGCCCACAACCTGCTAATGACTGAGACCTGCATGGAGTATCCGAGCTTCCACCACACTGTGTCTTGCAGAGTTGCCTCCTATTGCTAGCTTTTAGGTCCTCACATGGCTTAGCTGCCCATTCTCCAGCACATTGAGACGTGCTTCTTATCCAAGGGGACCAGTGTTTGCAGACAGGGCCGCTGCGTTTGCTTGGTTATTGCAAGAGGGTGCCATCGGTTTTCTCTTTTTTTAATGAAGCATTAAAGCCCATTTACATAGTGATAAATACAGTAATTACTCCAGTGATGGCATTCTGCCTAAGTCATCTTGAAAACCAAATGCAAAGTCTTTTTAATAGCCCCATAATGGTCTCTTGAAGTGTTACAGATTTTAATAACGATAGCTGTAATACAAGTGCCATTATTTACTGTGAGCCTTGAACATTTTGACCACTTTCATGGGTACTTTTGTATCTCCAGCTGAGCTGAGTGGAGGTGTGTAGACACTGGCTCCTGCAATGCGCTGTCAGCGTCTTTTTTTGGGCAAGAGAAAGAGGCAAGACCGTCACCATCTTGTGACAATTGGAGAGTGTCTAGTCCAGCTCTCCATGTATACGTACAAGGTTCTAGGAGGTCTTCTTTCTTGTCCAAGTGGAAATTCTGTTTTGGGACTTCCAAGTCACTGCCCAGTTTGGAGAGTGTTATGTAAGAGGTTACATTTCTTGTGCTTTTTTGATCCCCCATCATTTGATTCAGACCAAACAAAGAACAGTACAGTGATAAGAAGGGGGAGACAACTGTTGCTCAACTCTTTTCTTGGCTTGTGTCATTTGCTCTTTGATGTGCAATTTATTAAAACATTTTAAAGTAACATGTATTCTGAACAGCTTCGTTTTGCCAAATGTAAAATTAACTAGGGATGAACTTAGCATAGAGGTGGGTGGGTGTTATTTCCCTCTTGGTAGAGTCTGGCCTTTGTGCCGGTGGACAGGTGACTAAACCCGTAGGGGGACTCTGCAGCTCTGTGTCTAAGCGTTGCTGGCTCCACGTTCCTGAGTGCTCTCTGTGGGATGGTGTACAGTGGCATGGTGGAGTACCTGGGGGTTATTGGCTGGCAGTGGCCTCGTGGTTCGGGGTCTGATGAAGACTGTGTTGTTACCACCCACAGCAGTCAGTGCACATCTGTCCCTGTGGCTCTCAAGATCTTGCTGGGTCCCAAACACGTTTCAGAGCCACACGGCAGAAATGGAGAAAGAAAACAATCCAGAATCACCCCAAGAAAGGAAAGAGCTGCCATGCCATTGGAGGAGGGGAGGGAGTATGGAAATGGTAGAGGGCAAAATTCAATGTAAGTAGTGAAATAATTTCAGTGTAGCTGTTCTCAGAGAAGAACATAGCCTAGTGATTTGACTACTTGTTGGAGACTGATTGCTTGGTCTAGTCTGCTGAGCCATGAGCAAAGACACTAGACATGCCCCTCTCCTAGGCTGGGAGAGCCCTTTAGGAAGCACACACGTCTGTCAGAACTTGCTCTTCCTTGCTGAGGTTTGAAGCAGACTCTAATCCACTTCTATCTGGTAGCCCAGTGATTGCACCCGAGATCAGTCTCCGTTGCCCCTGCCAGAAAACACCCTTCCTTCAGTGGGCATCTTATTCAGGTCCTATTCAACCAAACGTTTACTTTTCCATGATGGGCTTTCAGTTGATTCACTCAATCAGCAAACATTTATTGATCCCCAGCCATGTCTCTGGCATCATGCTTGTATCGGGGGTAAGACACAGTGATAAACAAGTCACCATTCCTGCCTGCAGGGAGCCCACCATCTAGTGGGAAAAACAGAGAGACTTACGTCATAATTGTCTAGCCTTTTATTGTTCCTTAACTGTTTTATCAGCCACTCTTGCCTTCCAAACATTGATTCCTGTTTTTGGAGCATGTACACCATGTGAGGCCTTTCCATATAGGGACTACAATGTGCATTTCACTGCCTCCTGTGAGGAGGCTGAGGCAGTTTAGTTGGTCCAACAACAACTGTAATTCCTGTATATGTCAATTGAGCTTTGCTTGTATTTGCATAAAAAACCTTAGGAGAACATATAGGAAACTAACAAAACTGGTACTTCCTGAATATACTCCTTTTATGTCATTTTGATTTTTGAAGCTTGTGAATATATTACCTTTACAAAAATGTTTTTAAATTTAAAAATGCGTCTTTCAAAAATGCATACATTTAAAAAAAACAGATAAACTTTGAAGTTATCATATTGGATGAAATAGGCCAGACAAAAAAGGACAAATATTATATAATCCCACTGATATGAAATAATTAGAATAAACAAATTCATAGAGTCAGAAGTTAGAATATGGGTTACCAAGGGCTGAAGGTGGGGTAAGGAACTGGGAGTAAATGCTTAAATTATACAAAGTTTCTGTTTGGGTGATAGAAAAGTTTTGGTAATGGATGGTGGTGATGGCAGCACAGCATTTTAAATGTAATTAACAGCACTGAATTACATATTTGAATGTGGTTAAAAAGGGAAATTTTAGGTTGTATGTATGTTACTAGAATTAAAAAAAAAAACAAAAAAACTTCATGTAGGACTGTACAACACAGGGAACCCTAATGCAAACCATGAACCATGTTAATGGTACAATTTTAATAATATTCTTTCATCAATTATAATAGATGTACCACACTAATGCAAGGTATCAATAAAGCAGGGAAAGGCTGTATGGGAACTAGCAGCAAGATTTTTCTGTAAACCTACAACTCTCTGGTTTAAAAAAAAAAAGCATACATTCAAAAATATTTTTTTCCTGTTACATTGATCACGTTATTCAAAGATGTAAATGAAATTTAAAAGAAAAAGGAAACATTTGAGAGAAAATTAAAACCAGTGTAATATGTATAAACAGCTTTGATAAGCTCTTCTGATTTAACACTGACACTGTCTATGGGATTAATCTTCTGTAGCCTAGCAAGGGAAATAAGTTTACTTCTTTTTTTTTTTTCCAGCCCAACTTTGTTTTTCTTGATGTCTTTAGATCCCTCCCCTTTCCTTTTTGTCAGTTTTTGGTGGTATGCTTTAAGATATGAATTAGGCATTGCAGATGGCTTTTGAAAACTAGATGATGTCCTGAGAGCCTTGGTTTATTTGCTTGTTTGTTCTTAACAGAAATTGGCATGGTACCACCGACATGGATGGGACCACTGTTTTCTTTTTAGAACAAGAAATTGCGTCCCTTGTCATCCTGGCACGGAGGCAGGGGACCTTCTCACCTACCCACTGTTCATTTTTTGGGAAGCGTTGTTAACCCTGGCACTAGAAGCACCCTCAGAACCCTGGCAAGGCTGTAGGGCCCCTTTAGAAACCTCTGGGTCTTGATCTGGAAGTCCTAATTGTAGTCTTAAATTCTGGTGCCAAGGGCGGGCCACGGTGGCTCAGCAGGCAGAATTCCCTCCTGCCATGCTGGAGACCCGGGTTTGATTCCCGGTGCCTGCCCATGCCAGAAAAACAAAACAAAACAAAACACAAACAACGAAACAAAACTCTGGTGCCAAGCTGCGTGTTAAAATTAGTGTTTGTGGTTTTAACTTCTTTCAAGCCTTAGTTTTGAAAGCTTGGGTGGAAAATATCTTAGACACCTCCTGACAAAGCAGAGATGAAAACCTGACACTCACTCATCTTATCTGCCAATCACGTTCGTCCTTCCTCCAGGTGTTCCCATACCTGGAATGCTGTCTTGCTCAGTGTGACCCTGCCATTTTTGTGGCTGCCAGTGAGAGTGTGTCTTGTTGTTGAAGCCTCCTTTCCTTCGTGGGTGCTTTGGAGCTCTGCTGATGTGGAGCCCAGCAGGGTTTTGTCCTCCTGGTGTGTGTGCCATGTAGGAGCACATATTTACTGGTTTCATATTTTAGCACTGGATTCTTCAGGAGAAACTAAATATTGTTGATGTGAACACTTGGTGTTGCATCTGATTTGTTCTTGTGGCTGCTGTATTAGCAATAAATAGATACGCAGTATGCATATTTAGCACCCCTTCTTCCCTCAGCCCACACCTCTTCACTACAGGATTAGCTTTTCATTACTTTAGTAGAGTTTTTAATTACATGAGGCTTTTGTGTCTTTACTGTGATATGTTTTTCTCCTTACTAACCACAAAAAGTCATTTAAAATGTTATAATTTATAATGGAATGGACAGATACTCACAAACAAGCTTATTTCCACCCTCCCCACTACTTTTATCACAAGACTAGAAAAAAAGGGAAATGTTGGAAGTAAAAATAAATTTTTCATTGGCTAAAATCATTAACCTTCATGAGTAAGGCTTATATAGAATGTTGGTCTGGTATTTGTAGCAAAGAAATCATATACTAGAGAATGCCGGGGACTTTTACCAAATAATGGAAATTAGATTTCATTACAAATAAAAGTTTTCAGCACAGGGATAGGGGGCGCTTTATAAATATTATAAAGAGTTTTCAGAGACAAGAAAATAATAGAGTACTAAAGTGATTTAAACAACTTGTGGTATGGTATTTTAATGACAGTAACTCTTTGAATGGTAAATTCCTTTTGCTATTCTGCTAATACATAACTCCACCGACAGGCTCAGATAGTTTCAGAGCCATTGGGAGCCTGCTTTCCAGCTCCTTTCTGATGTGTATGGTGGAAGACATGCTTTTTATTGCATAAATCCAGGACTTAGCCATCTCAGGCTTTGTTCTGATATGGACCCAAACTTAGTGTCTCTTACTCTCCTTGAGTGTACCCCATCCCATTCTCCCTTTCTCTGAAACTGATCAGTCATACCCACACTTCTTATTTCAGAGATTTGGTGAGAATGAATCAGAACAGAAGTGAAAGCACGTTTGAAAGTTCAGGCTAATCTTTCAATAATTTAGAATGGCTGGATTCTTTACAGTACTCTAATATTGCAGAAATTTTCTCTGGTAATTTGACAGCCAACTCCTTTTTAGCCAGCATGTATTTGGAGTCAGCTGTGTGCCAACGACCTACCCTCAAGGTCTGACCTCAAGCTGGTCATGGTCTAGTGAGGAAAAGATGCTGTTGTATTATAGCTGAGTATTAGGTGGTGGCCGTGCTACTGGCATACAGGTGAGAGCTCCCCCTTGCAGTGAGGTGGGGTCGCTGGGGTGGGAGAGGAGAAGAAGGGGTACCTGCAAAGTGCAGAGCTGGGGAGCAGCCATTGAGCGAAGGGGGTGAACAGGAGGTGAGATGGGACTGTGGGCAGGTCATTGCTTCCAGTGCCAGTGCCCCATGGAGTGGTTTGGAAGTCACTGTTTGGGCCTTAAGGGCACCTCTGATGAGTTTTTCTTTTGAACCACAATTTCCCTAACTCATTAATTCTAAGGCTCAAGTGGCTTCAGTCATAAGACAATGCCCATCACCTAAGTGATGAATTTAATTCGACGGGGCTTCCCAAATTCCTGGAAGCACTTTTCATCTCTTTCTTGGTTTTGCCAGGCACAGGTCTACACTTCCAGTCGTCTTTGCTTTTCTGAGGCCCGTGCTGGCTTCCTTGTCTGCTTAATAGACTTACCAATAAATAGGGAAAATAGGTTGGTCCAATTTTCTGAATGATTACCAATGAGAACTTTTATCCATTGAGAAGCTTTAAAAAAATAATCATTCTATTGTTTAAATTACCATAAATTCTTACTCTCTCTTCAGGAATTGAGTAGTTGGGTAGGGACTAAATAACACTCTGTGGATCTAAAAGGACACGTCTTTATATCCCTGTGGTCACGTTTTTGTCTTCGTTTTAAACGTTTCACAATGTTGGCCTCTGCCGAAGTGGAAGCGGTTACCGTGAGTGCTATGAAGCTAACCCATCGATGTATTCTCGGAGGGCTTAGAAGTGTTGCCGCTGTAAACGGTTTTGTCACGATCACCTTGTGCCTAAAATTCTGTACTAAGTCAGTTACTTTTATTAATTCGAGTTGGTGTGATAATCTCAACAGGAGGTTACTCAAGCAAATGACAGATTTATACTTCTATTTGTAGAACTCTGGCTCATTCAGCCAGCCCCCTGATTACAGGGCAGTACTGCGTCAGTGTGGGGTCCCGTGGGCATGTCTTCAACGTCTGTCCCTTTGCACTGCCCTCCCAGGGGTGCCCTCTGAGCTACACGAAGTCCAGATAGGGTTTTCACATGGTTCATTAGGAATCACTTATTTTCCCATTTATATTTGTTTTCTTTGCGTTCTCTGGATCATTAGCTGTAAGTGGTTTTTATTTTTTACATGCTTGTGTGATGCACTTTTTCTAAACTCTTAACCAGGGCACTAGGGGATGAATTATTGATGCTTTGCTATTTGTAATCATGAATGCATTTTGTGTTTATGCCCTTCTCATATCTTTCTTGAGCATATATTCTTTTTTTTTTCCAAGCAGGCTCTGATTCCTGTTGGTCTGTTTGGGGTGGCAGCATGTGAGAGTTGTTATCTGCTGTGACGTAAGGAAGATGATACTGATAAAATGAGGTGTGGCGGTCATTCCCTGGCTGAGCTTTTTTTTTGAACTTGGTTTTTATTGTTTTCCCACCTCATCATTAAATTTTGAAAATTTGAGACCAAAAGTGAGGTTCACTTTTCTACCTTAAAAACTGTTTTCAAATGTAAAAAAATGCAGGAAAAAAATTTTGTGCGTATTTTAACTAACCCAGAAAATATGTATTTTTATTGTGTATAATAGTCTGGAAGTTCAGTGATCTTGTACATAGGCTTTTGCCTTGATATCTATTTTCAAAAATGATATAATTTAATATGTTAAAACATGGCTCTTAAAGTAGTATGCAAAGGGATTGAGGGCATGCATGAAATTTTGCACTTGAGCCCATTTTGCTTTGTCTTCCTCAGCCAATATCCATGGCTGAGTGGGCTATCCTAATAGCTCTCCTGCTGGTGCTATTAGGATAAAGAAGAGGTTGGGAACACTATGCCTGCTTTGGCTCTGTAGGCTGATTCTTAGCATTGTTTGAATATTTGTTTATGTGTGTGGGGTGTGTCTCTGTGTGTGTGTGTGTGATGTTTTCCTGAGAATGTTGCTAAATAATAGAAATGCTTGGAATTCTCACTTTACAGAGTATAGCTAGGTGGTATATGCCTTCTAATAATGAGGAGAAGTTAGGTAAAATTCAGGTGATTTGAGGGTGCATGGGTTGTTCCGTAGTAGGAGTTTTGCTTGTGCTCTCATAGGAGGACCTTGAGGACTTTGAATGAGCTTATGTGTTCACGGAATCGGGCCAAGGTCTCCTGATACCTTCAGCTCCACTGAGATTTCTTTCTTTTTTAATAGAGACTTTGATTTCCATGGATATGTAGTCTCTCAAAAGAAAACATTCATTGGCTGGTCCTCTCTACACTGTGGCATTGTGTGAGAAGTATCAAATTTTAAAATAAAAGTGCACAACCCTAGACCCCTCAGAATTTACATATTAATAAATTTAGACAATGTGAAATGTGAACCCATTTAATATTTGTTGCAAAAAATAATTTGAGCTCTTGTTATTTTAGCTCTTTTGATACAGAATCTCCGTATCAAAACAATCAGCAACAGTTTTATGTATGTCAATATATATTTCTCTCAGTTTTGTGGAAACTTTTAAGCAGAAAGAATCTTAGTATTTTCTTTGTAAGCAAACAGCATCAAAGAAGAGCATTTCTCTGTCTTTATGGTTTGCATCCTGAGGCTGATTTGCCCAGGGAGGGATATTGTTTGCATTGTTATTGAAGTCACTTGTGCCACTTAAAGTGTTACCAAACTCACCTATTTTTGCTCCAAGCATCAGAAAATGAATAACAGTTGACTCATATTCTAGCCTTTCTGCTGACTTCTTCCTGTTGCTTTTCTGTAAAAATCCATTTAGGTGTATGCACAGGTCTGCTCCTAGAGGCATTTTAAACTGCAAATATCTAGCCTCACATATAAATACACCTTCCTTACTTCACTGCAACTACAAGCCTGGTCATAATGGCACCCCAAAAAGAAGCTGAGCCTAGATACAGAGCAGCAGGAGTTAGAGTGACCCTGGAAAAGAAAAGAGAATTGGAAGACCCTAGACTATCACCTCTTTCTTTTAGACTATATATATATTTTTTTTTTCAAGCTTATCAGATGCTCTCAGAATCACAGCATGTTGCCTTACTTGGGATTAAAACTGAAGCCCAACTTGAATAAGAAATCATATTTTATTAATTGCTGGTGTTTGTGGAAAACGTTTGATTAGACCAGGATATGAAGGGGACTTTATTGACCCTTTCATTAGACCTACTTTCTATGTCTCAGTTGCTCAGGAACTTATGATTCCCTTCCACCTTCTTAGAGTATATCAGTTACACAATTTTTATGTTTGTAAGCCATAACTGGGTTTCTTGTTTTTGTTTTATTTTTATTTATTAATTTATTTAATTTGCACATGACACAGTATGCTCAAAATTTTTACAGGCAAAATTTCTTTAAAGCGAAATTTGGGATTTTCCTTCCGCTCTGTCCTGAGTGTCAGTCTCTCCTCTTTGGGTTGCTTCCCTGTAGCTCTGGGCATAAATTGGCTGTGAGGTGTTAGAGTCAGTGGTAGCTGCCTTTGGGGATTGGGGGGCTACTCTGGCTCTGGGCGCTGGCCAGAATCTAAGGTGAATTCCTTTCGTTCTCAGAGTCCTAGGTTTCCACCATCTCAAGGTGACTTCTGAGTTTGGAGGTGATAATTAGTGTCCACAGGCTGGCTAAATGTCCTTCTGTCAGAATTTAAAGTTGAGAGAGGGAGGGTTTGGGTATGGGGTTTTACCCTGAGGGCCTTTGAACTGGGGAGTCAAGGGATAGTTTTTGGTTGTGGGAGTACCATGAATCCCTTGCTCAGAATTTGCCTATATACATTTTTCTGGGTAAGAGGGTCCTTGACAATCATCAGATTCTCAAAGAAGTTTCTGACCCTTAAACCTTTAGAAATCATGTCAGTAAGAAGGTTCTGATTTCTTATTAGTGTTATTAGTCTTTACGAGAGTGCAGCTGCATGTTTAATGTTGGAGGATGTCATCGTCCGGCTTAAAGCTTTGAGTGGGCATTGTTGATGAGAGCTGGATCATCTTCGTGTCTTGAATTGCTGTTTGCAATCTGCTGGGGTTCCTCAGAGCCAGGGAGTTGGCTGTAGTGTGCTGGTTCTATTTACTCCATCTACCGGTTCATCCTTGCATCCAAGTGCCTACATAGAGGTCAGAAAGATGTAACCCTTCTACTTTTGTTTTCCTAATAGCTGGTATAACCGTTTGCATTTAGTTGCCTGGAGAACAAGGGTGATTAGCATTAGTGGGTATTCTTCTGCCTGCTGTCTCTCTTAGCCTTCCTCTGTTTATTCAATCAACCCTGGGGTCTTTCCCCCCCGCTGTTTCTTAAAGGTTCCCAGAGTGGTCTGAACAAGACAAACCTATGTGTATATGTGGGTGCTTGTAGTCAATGAGGAAAGAGGGGCAAGGACAAAATCTTACCTTGAAGAATGGTCATATACCTCAGAAGGAAGATGTTGGAAGTACTCTATCTCAGATCAAGGCTTGAGTTCCCCACTGCTGTTCATCTATGAATAAGCAACAGTTTATGCAAGAGATACGGCCTTTGTTTCAGAATGAACATTTTCATTGATAAGAAAAAAAAATTAAGGGCAGGGTTAAGTTTGGCTGTTTCCTTATTTGTCTGTTGGCAATTGTTGCAAAGCCCAGTAGCATGCTTATCAAGTTACTGACTTTCCTTCCTGCCCTCTCCTCCCTTCTGTTCTCTTTTCTCCCACTCTACTGACAATTTTTTTTGTAATAGGCAACAAGGCATGTAATTTTTTTAACAGCATGGGAGTAGCTTAAACGTCCACCCTCTAGTGGTGGGTTCATAGTAGCTTAGTGAGGAAAGGCCAGTTTGCACAATTGATTCCTAAAATGAATACGTTGCTTATGCTCTTTATGTATATAAAATGAGTCTTCTCCATTGAGACACCCAGATTGTGAACAAACCTAGAATTTTTTTTTGTTGAACTGAGAGCATCACGTCTTCAAGATATGCCCCGATAGCATTTGTGGAGTAACGTGAAAATTTCTGAAAATGCAAAACAGGTGTCTGTAGGAAATTTTCTGAATTAACAAATTTGTGAAATATACCTTATAACAACTTCAGTGCAGATTTTATTTCAGATTTGTAAATATATCTTAGTTAATTAATTTCTAGCCTCTGGAAAAGAGGAACCTACTGAAAGTAGCTGGTGTTTTTGCCCTACTTAAATTTTTAAATCACATCCTCAGTGTCATGGGTTCTGTTTTATGGAATTTTTTTTCATGAAAAAAATTAATATTGCACAGGCTATTCTGAACAGAAGAAGGATTTTTAAAGCATTAGGATGAAGAAAGTCTTCAAAACATAATTTTTTGAGAGGGGCAGGGGAAGGGGAGAACAGAACAGGAGCAGAAGTCATGATTTGGTGTTTTTGTTTTGTTTTCATAGAGACCATATTACGGTGAATGTTGATCACAGGATTGTGTGTCTGATGTTGAGGCTGCAGAGGTGTTGAGGGATAAGTGGTTGGAATCATTCTCCTTTCCCTCAGAGTAAAGCCATTGCCAGTCCTGGATTCAAACCACCCTTTATCATTTAAGTTATAAATAAATGGATTTATCTCATCTTTCCTCGAATTTACATGCCTCTCTTTCTGAAGTTAAGTAACTTGTTAAAATCCTTACCACAGGTCATTTGTGGCCAAGTATAGATAAGAGAATTAGAACGTTGTTTTCAGTGTGGGAGCTTTGATCATTTTCTTCACAGGCTGTAGTACCCAGATATTTTCTTCTTCTTTTTAATTTTTTTCTTGTCATACTAGATAGGTATCTCTAGTTTCAGAAACTCACCCCCACCTCTAGACACACTCCTCGTTAGAAAAGAATGGGGGCTATGCAAACTTGCTGTGAAGAGTGACTGTCATTCTCCTAAAAGATAAATATGGCTTGGAAGTTTAACTTAATAGAAATATATGTGCTAGGGAAAGCAAAGACTTCTATGAAACGCTAACTTGGTGATAAGATATGAATCAGTCTCTTACTGGAAGGGGCGGGAGTGAAGGTTAACAGGTTAGATAGCTTATTATTCCAATCAAGAAGTATGTGAAATTGTGGTGCAAGGGTTAATGTGGAGTATTACTTAAACTATGAGGTGTTTTGGGGAGCATGGATTAGCCATGGTAGCCTCTTGCTCACAGCACCCAGGTTTTCTTCTGGGGACCCTCCCCCACCATCTGCACTATGTAGCAGCCACACAGTTTGTGTGAGATTAACCCCAAACTTGGCACCAGCTGTTCAAGAGCATCCTTCCCTCCCCAAAGAACAGACGTCACACAGGCTGACGCTAATCAACAGGAGATGTGTCCTGGCCGCAGTTAACAGTTCAATTCGGGTTGATCCATTAACTTTGGTTTGGTGTTTCTGGGAAGCAGTGCTCTCCCTGGGTGTGAATAAGGATGCACGTGGCTCTAGTTGGTGCCTGCGGCCAGTCTTGTGATCAGGAGGGGAGCCAGCCTGAGGACAAAGCCAGCATGAGGCAGGACCAGGACTGAGAGAATCATCGAAAAGCAGAGGGGAAGCCCGGAGTGAATTGTACCTGAAACCCACACTATTTTTGTATTTTTCAGATTTGAGCAAATGAATCCAAATCCCCCAATCAGTTTTAATCAATTATTTTCATTCCTTTGGCATTGATTGTTGCAAGTCTTAATAATTCAGAAGCAACTTAGAAGTAATATCATGAAAAAAAGAGGAGAATATCTTAAAAGTGGGGCAGTAGTGAGGGCTATTCGCTGAAGTTTTATGAGCCCTCGTTTAGTGCTTTCAAGTCAGTTTGCATTCTTTCCTCTTTAAGCCTTCGCTGCTTAGAAATGCTGCCTCTTGGGTCTGCTCAGCTAAAGCACCATCTTGGATCTGTTGCAATGTGGGTCGTAAAAGTGGATTCCATGGGTCTGAGTTTGGTACCTTAGCACAAGGCAAAGATTGAAAAATTGAGGTCATCCTACAGGTTTCTCTACAAAAGACTGAAGAATGTATTTGCCCCTTATGGTATGGCGACTGTAGTGTCTGTGCTTTCAGGCAAGCTAAATGTAGGGCTTGGATTTCTAAGTTATGAATGGTTTCTTTAAGAAGAAATGTATTCAACTGGTCACTGCCTATCAGATCTGGGAAACCTGAAGTCAGGTCTCCCTTGCTCAGTTTATAGATCAGGAGGGAACCTGAAGCTCAGTTCACACACCTAGCTGGCAGCCCTGAATATGATAGAGTCTATTACTAACTTGCCTTAGCCCAAATTCCTCATAAGGAAAATGGGATTGATAATACCTGATTGACTTGCATCAAACCCTTCCCTGGGTGCTAGGCCCAAGGGATCATTCCTATCTCGTGCCATGCCAAAGTTCAGAGTCATGATGCCCTGCCTTTCACAACATCCCTGCCATCTCCTCTATCTCTTCTGCATAGACTTACCGCTGATTGCTGCCCCACCTCAGTTTAAACAGTTCCAGGTGGGTCAGCAGACCAACTTGATGACACATTATCATCAGCTGGAGAGCTTTTGAAACTTTCAAAAAGCAGGCTGCACCCCAGCCCTCACCCCCAAACTGAGTCACAATTTCTGCAAGTGGGACCAGGCCGCTGTATTTTTAGCTCCCTAGGTACATGCAATGTGCAAACAAGTTCAGGAACCATTGCCCCAGCCATGACCCAGCCTGGGTCTTCTGCCTCAACCAGCACCACAGTGTGCCCCTTAGGGAGTGCCCTGCTACTCGGGAAAGCTCTTGGGGAGGGGTCTTTGGCCTTGCCAGCTCTGTGGCTGTGAGGGAGAAAGCAACAGTGGGGTTAGGTGAGAGAGTGCTGGACGTGTGCAGTTAAGGCAAGAAGGAGCATTGCCTTGTCTTGTCCATTGGGTGGCAAACTCTAATATGTGGATCAGAATCCCCCAGAGGGCTTGTTAAAACTCAGATGGCTGGGTCCCACCCCCAGAGTTCCTGATTCAGCAGGTCTTGGAGAAATGGGAGCTGAGAATTTGCTTTTCTCACAACTTCACAGGTGATGCTACTGTGCTGGTTTGGGACCCACTTTGAGAACCATCAGCCTATTGAACACATCTCTGCAAATTGGTCAAGCGTTTTGTGGGAGGAAGAGTACTAATAGTTGAAAGAATCTTTGCTTAAAATACCTTGCCAAGTGTGCAGTCCTTCTATCTGGCTTTAAACATTATAGACTTTCTAAATCACTTATAATTGCACATCTTTTAAGCAGCTTTGGTTGGCTTTGGTTTTTCTTTTGATTTTCCTTTAACTCATGAAGGAGGTGGTGGTGGGGGTGGCGAGAAAGATTTTATTTCTTTATAAAGGAAACCTATTTGTGATTAGCCAAGTGGTGTTCCAAGGCATTGATTTCAGAAGCATTCATCTCAGAGCCTCTTCATCTACCCCCTCTGCTTCGAATGAGGGGCTCTGAAGATACCAGAGGTGAGTGCCAAGGCAGACCTGGCCCACCCAGCCGTGGCTGCTGACCTGCCCTCACCTCAACTCACCTGAGCCCACTTCAGTGAGAAAGGATGGTGTTTGTCTTATCCCTAAGCATGTTTTCAGATCGTTTGTTTGGGCTGTGTCTGGATGTTTTTCCACAGATAAGCCTTCAAGGGACCCACATCTTAAAATGCCAGTCACCTTGAATGGTCTTTCAGAGGGGTGGCTGCGTTCTGTCCTCTCATCATCTCAGGTATCAAACCAGCCTGCCTTTTTTTTTTCCCCTCAGCGCTCGCCACAGGTGCTTTGGAAAATTCCTTACTGAAGGGCTTTGGGGATTTACAAGTTCTTGTTGTTTTTGTGACCTTGTGTGGTTTCTGGTTTCACGGAAGGCTTTGTTTCTCAGTTCTTGCTGCATTCAGCCTTGCCCTGTAATCATGGGGTGCCAGGGAGGGCTGTGGACTGTTTCCTGGGGTGTGCTCAGATACCATGTCAGCCCACACGTGCCACTGCAGTAGCAGGGGACCGGGAAGAGGGGTGTTCTGAAACATACTCAATCACTAATCACAGCCTTCATTTGAATTTTACACTTGCCCCAAATGGAGAAATTCCTCTGAGCTGCTCAGTAGGGTTTGTTTTAAATGGTCCACCCCTTGGATTGATGTGACCCTGGAACTTGGTGTATGTGCTTTCCAAGTTTAAAGTTTCAGGGTTACTAGCTATATCTTTTCTAAGAGGGAAGGTTTCCTTGAATTCCATTTCAGGGGTTGTGGGTAGTTTGTGGGGTTGGGGGCAGGGGAAGCCTTAAGAAAGTATGTCGATTAAGGATCCAGCCTTATGAGTCACATCTGAAACCTTTAGTGCTCTTCCTAACTAAGCCACGCAGATGGGGGGCTCTCTGGGTGCTGGTGCCCTGGGATCCCAGACCTCTCAAGAGTAAAAGGAGCAGGTAAGGAATGAAGCCCACGGGGGGAGGCCGTCTGAAGCTACTGCAGGGATCTGGCTGAAATAAGGATAGCTCTGTGGGCTGGGCATGGGAGTGAGCAGGAGGGCAGGAAGCACATCAGGACAGCTAGTGGAGGGAGTAGCGTTTTAACTCCAGAAAAAGAGAAGACTATAGATGGAAAGCATGACTTGCAGACTATCGTCCTAGACTTGGAGAGAAGTGGCTTGGAATAGTTGCATTGTTTCTCTGAAAAGTAGCCCACATTAGCTCTAAGCATCCCAAATGTGAATCATTACACTGATCTAGATGAATGGTCTGAGAGTGGGGAAACAGAGGAAAAGGTAGTAGAAGCCTTACAGGGTAAAGACCCATAGATGCCATTCATTCATTCATTGAGCATCTAATACATGCCAGGTAATTTTCTGCAATGATGATGCTGAGCTTAATAAAGACTAGGTTCAGTCCTAATGTGGAGGAGGTAGTTATACCAATTATGCTTCTGTCCCAAGAACTTGAGTGGGACTCAGTGGACAGCACAGTCAGCTCTGCCTGAGAGAAGCTGAAGCCTTTCTGGAAAACGTGAAAAACCAAAGCCAGGCTTCATAGTGTCTGGTTATCTTAACTGTGATGGGAAAACAGAGCTGTAAGTCATGTTCAGTCAAGCTCTCTTTTTTGACTTTGGTTTTATTATTTGAACAATTAGGAGTGACTAGATGCATTTTGCTTCTTTGTCAACATTCTTGACAGTAAGCTATGGATTCAGTGTATATATTGTCATTTGTTTTATTATTCATTTCTCATAACTTCCATTCATATTGGAGTTCACCTGGTCATGTCCCTGTCCCCCCCCACACACACACCCCATTTCATACATAGATAAGAAAGTGGAGACCCAGAGAGAGGTCATGATTTACAATTGGCCAAACAGTACAGAAGCCCAGGGGCCCAGTGGGTCTCTGATTCTCTCCAGTCCACTGCTTCCTGAAGATAGCAAGGGCCTCTTCCAGGGGCTGGGGAGTGGGAGGGTATGGTGATGGCCTAGGGCTGGGTGGACATGCTGGCTGGCCTCATAATGACCATAAGGTCCTGCTCAGGCTCCCTCCCTTGTCCTGATGTACTAGTTTGCTGGGCTGCTGTGACAGATAACACACAATGGAAAGGCTTAACAACAGAAACTTACTGTTTCTCGGTTTTGGAGGCTAGAAGTCCCAAGTCAAGGTCTCACAGGCCATTTTCCTCTCGGAGTCTGCGGTGTTCCAGTAATCTTCCGTCACATGGTCCGTTCTCTCTCCTTCTGGGCTCCTCTGATTTCCTCTGTTTATGGGGCCTCCAGTCATATGGATTAAGGCCCACCCTAATTCAATGTGGCCTTACCTAAATGGATCTTGAAAATCCTGTTTACATGTGAGTCTACTCCTTAACCAATAATCGCATCTTCAAAGGTCCTCCTTACAAATGGGTTCACACCTACAGAGATACAGATTGAGACTTGGACATGTCTTTTGTGGGGGCCAGAATTCAATCCCAACAGTTACCTTTGGGTAAACTAAGGAAATAAGTCTGCTCCCTCCCACTCTCACAGCCTTCTCCTCCATGGTCTGCTCTGCACTGAGGCTGAGCAACAGACTGGTGATGGCCTCACAGTGGGAGCTGTGGATTCTGGGTGGACCCTCTGGATGCTCTGATGATGACATTTATTGTGTGGCTTCCACTGACCGATGATTGTAGCATCTCTGGAAATTATGGGTAGTTCTCTGACTTCTGAAAACAACAGAAAACCTGTCACTAGTTCAAAACCTAGCTGTCTTTCTGCTGATGAATAGTCAGCAAACCACCGAGAGCAGAAGAGAAGTTTCTTGTAAGTACTCTGAGAGTGCATGGTACATTTTAAATAAGATTAAAAATTGTGTTATTCTTACATACTAGCATCACTATCAGGTAATTGAGCATGAGAGCACTCAGTGCTGTGTGCTAGGTACAAAGTAGTATCATCAATTCGGTGTTCAGTACATCCTCTTTGTTCAAGAACATTGTATTCAAGGTCAGTGTATTTTGGCTGTGCGACAGAGTTCTGGAAATTCCCAAGAGAATAAGTTTTTGGTCTGTTATGTAATACAGTACAAGTGAATGCATAGCAGCCACCTCATGTTTAGTAATGATTTGGAAAATACAATTGATTCTAAAATTCAGTTGTTTAAAATTTAACTGTTTTAAAAAATTCCTTTTAGGCTTAGGGTAGGCTTTTGCTTTTATTTATTTATTCAAGAAAGACTTAGGGAACACCACTCTGTCCCTGGTATTCTTCTAGGCACTTGACAGATTTTCGTGCATTCAGTCCTCAACTTCATTAGGGAAGTTCTATTATTCCCAATTTGCAGATGAGAAAATTGAGGGGCAGAGAATTTTAAAAAGTTGCTCGAGTTACACAGCTGGTTGGTGTTTGACTATTTTGTGTCAGACAACCACCATGACATTTTATCACCTTAAACTGCACATTTCAAAATCTTTCCTGATGTTGAACTACCACCGAACAATCCTTTTTCTCTCGAGCCAGGTGTTGATAATGCAGTAGCACTTGTTTAGGGTTTGCTTGTGGGGGAGGATGACACCCCTAGGAGGTAAGGCAGGGGCTGGAGCAGCTTGACCACAGCACATCACAGCTGTCGGAATGTCCTGTGGATTCCAGGGCTTGCCCTTCATATGAGAGCTTGATGTCTGTGGTGGAAAAGGGGCAAAGATGGACATAAGGAACCCAAGCAAAGAAAGGATGGAGATGAGCGAATGAGCGAATGAGCAGCAGTGTTTCCCCACTGGACCTCGTTGAGGAAGTCTGGCTTGCTCGTGGACTTGCAGTTGTTGCAATGTCCTGCATGTGGCTTTATGGTGGTGGTTATCTGTAACCTGCAGTGGGGAGGAATAGCAGGCTTTCCTGTAGACACACCTTTTGTCCAGTATAACTCTACTTCTTCAGAGGCCATGACCAAGAGAGGAGCCAGGTTGACCTTTTATCTGTGTAATAACAACAAACATCTTTTTCCAATATTTATCAATATTTATCTCTGTGTCAAACACTTTTTCTAAGTGTGTTACAAGACATTATCTCATTTAATATTTCCTTGGTAGTGTAAATTAATATGGTATATAAGATTATAAGGTTGAATATGTACACTACTTGGTAGAACCTTTTAAAGCACCTTGAGGGGTTTTATAATCTCCTATTTACAGTGAAATTACCAAACGAATTATAAATCATTTCTCACTATTCACCTGAGGCAGGCCAGCTCCATGAGGATCTCCTTTGAGTTTCAGATGGATAACTTAATTGAGATGCTTAATGCATTTGGAAATAATAAAACTGTGTAATCCAGATAAAAAGGAATAATTCTAATAGGAATGTGCAGGGCATGTTTGTGGAAAATCTTCACAATTTTACTAAACAATGTGTAAAAGAAGATTTAAATGATGTAACACACCATTTCTCCTAGGTGGGAAGCTGGGATATTATATAAATGTCAGTTCTTCCCAAATTCATTTATAATTTTAAAACATCTTCTGTTGTTCTGCAGTCTGTGGAGTTGGATAAGTGATTCTAAAGTTTACCTTGAAAGTTTTAACAGGCGAGACTAGCTTAAAATTGTTTTTGGAAAGAAGAGGAATGAATCAGATTTGGGGTGTGGAGGGCACTTGTCTGATTGCTTTTCTATAATTAAACACCCCTAAAAAGTGACTAATGTTGCAAGTCAGATCATATTTGAATCCATTAGAAGATTTTACCTTTTAAAGGGAACTGCCAAATAATTGGTGAAGACTGTGCTTATAGAGTGTGTAACCCGATTTCTCAGTTTTCAGTTTAGATGTATTTAAATGAGATTTTTATAATGTTGTATTTGGCTCTATTTCTACCATTTATCAAATGTGTTTTGAATAGAAATATATTGAATTATCTCATTTAACCTTTCTGGGCAAATATATAAACTACTTAGAACTTCAGTGTACCTTGCAGGTTTTGTAACTCCTGTCTACACATGCTCATCCCATGCTTGTTATGTGTAGAGTGAAGGTGGGCTATCATCGTGCCAGGTGCTGAGGCTATATAGTCGGTTCTGTCCTTGGTAGGTAATTTGGGCAGTATTAAGATATTGCTAAGACAAGGAATCAAGTTCAGCATTTCTCAAACTCTGAAATCAACTGAGTGTCCTTTCTTCACGCCTCTATGACCAAATATGGTAAAGGAAAGGCTGATTACATTATTCCCATCTGATTCTGTTTTAAACAGCATTTCTCAACCCTCTTTGAACAAATAACATCCATGTTAATATCTGGGTCTCCTTGAAGGACTTGAATTTGAGCCACAGGTCTAACACTTTTTAAGAAGGAACCGTTCAGTGACATTAGATAAAAACCTAAATATGTGCATTTTGGGTTGATATGAAACAAAGAGTACCTTTTATTTTTATCTAGTTGAATGAAGTGGAAAGCACATATTTTAATTAGTTGAGTGATAGAAATCTAAATTTGTGTGTTCTGATTGATTTTATTTTTTACATTGAGAATACACTTTTTAAAAGGATATAGCAGGGTGGGCCATGGTGGCTCAGCAGGCAGAGTTCTTGCCTGCCATGCCAGAGACCCAGGTTCGATTTCTGGTGCCTGTCCATGAAAAAAAAATATATATATATATATGTGTGTGTGTGTGTGTGTATATATATGGCATAAGCTCCTCCTTCCTTCATGCATCTGAGTTACCATCCTTCTCCCCTCTAAAATCTCCATTACAAATAAATTTGAAAATAATCCATTTCCATTTATTTACATTATATACGCATATATTGAAATATATAATTTCAAAGACTTAAATGGGATCATTCTTTTACATTATTCTGTACCTCTTTTTTAGTTTAATAATTCATCTTGATTATTATTCATGGTCGGTGCATGTGGTTCTACTTCATTATTTTTAACCACTGTGTAATTCTAGAATGATGGGTACATATCTTTAATTACTCCCAATTAGACATTTAGGTTGTTTCCCATTTTTTAGTATTACAGATAGCCTTGCAATAAGCATGCCTTGAGTATGCATTCAGAAAGTTGCTCAATAGTTGTTAGAAATTCTTTTGTGCTAATTATTATGATTTCTTGTCTTTGAGTTTTTCCATTGTGTTTTGTTTTTATAGTATATAATCTTAAAACATTAGCACTGCAATAGTCCTTTCTCTAAGAAAGCAATTTAGCTTAAAGATATGATTTCTAAATGGAAATTTAAAAATTAGCCTCTGTAGCTATGACTTCTTGATGAAGTGATAATGCACAGGGAGAATATGTTCTACGTCTAGATGGCCTACATGGGGAAATAATGTAATTTGCAAGAAGCTGTTTGTCTTCCTAGTCTGCGAAAGGCCGCCAAGTTAACTTAGTTATTGGAAGAATTTTTGTTCCATTTTTAATGTTTTATTTTGAGATAATCATAGATTTACATGCAGATATACAGTGTAATAGAGATACCATGTACACTGTACCCAGTTTCCCATAAAGGTAACATCTTCTCTTCGTCTCTATAATTATTATTTCATTGAATAATAAAATTCATTGAATCATGTAGTGTGTAACATTTTGGGACTGGCTCTAGACTCTAGGTGTCGTTGTGTGTGGAGTTTGTTCTTTTTTATTGCCCAGCAGTATTCAGTAGTTTGGATGTATTATAGTTGGTTTAACCATTCACCCAATAAAGGTCATCTGGGTTCTTTCCAGTGTAGGGATATTACAAGTAAAGATGCTATAAACTTCTCGTGTATAGGTTTTTGTGTGAGCACAAATTTTAATTTCTCTAGGATAAATGCCCAAGCGTGTATATAATTGCTGGGTCATATGGTAGATACATATTTAATTCTTTAAGAAACTGCCAAATTGTTTTTCTGAGTGACTCTACCATATTACATTTCCACCAGCAACGCTTGAGTAATCCAGTTTTACCACATCCTTGTCAGCATTTGATGTTGTTACTTTTTTTAATGTTAGCCAGTCTGATAGGTGTGGAATACTATCTCATTGTGGGCTTAATTTGCATTTCCCTAATTCCTACTGATGTTGAACATCTTTTTATGTGCCTATTTGCCGTCTGTATGTCCTCTTCAATGAAATGTCTCTTCATGTTTTTTGCCCATTTTATAATTTGTTAGTGTTTTTTTACTGTTGAGTTTTGAGAATTCTTTATATATTCTAGATACTAGTCCTTTGTTGGATATATGGTTTGTGATATTTTCTCCCAGTTTATAGGTTGTCTTTTCATATTCTCAATGGGTCTTTCACAAAGCAAACTTTTTTTTATTAATTTTTAATTTTTTTTAAATGCCAAAAAACACCAAACAAATGCAAACATTCGTAATTTTTGATCATTCCATTCTACATATATGATCAATAATTCACAATATCATCACATAGTTGCATATTCATCATCATGATCATTTCTTGGAACATTTGCATCTATTCAGAAAAAGAAATAAAAACACAACAGAAAAAAATTTAAACATACTATACCCCCCACCCCTCTCCCTCACCGATCACCAGCATTTCAATCTAAATTTATTTTAACATTTGTTCCCCCTATTATTTATCTTTATTCCATATATTTTACTCATCTTTTGACAAGGTAGATAAAAGGAGCATCAGACACAAGGTTTTCACAATCACACAGTCACATTGTGAAAGCTGTATCATTATACAGTCATCTTCAAGAAACATGGCTACTGGAACACAGCTCCACATTTTCAGGCTGTTCCCTCCAGCCTCTCCACTACATTTTGACTAACAAGGTGATATCTATTTAATGCATAAGAATAACCTCCAGGATAACCGCTCGACTCTGTTTGGAATCTCTCAGCCATTGACACTTATTTTGTCTCATTTCATTCTTCCCCCTTTTGGTCGAGAAGATTTTCTCAATCCCCTGATGCTGAGTTTCAGCTCATTCTAGAGTTTTTCTCAATCCCTTGATGCTGAGTCTCTGCTCATTCCAGGATTTCTGTCCCACGTTGCCAGGAAGGTCCACACCCCTGGGAGTCATGTCCCATGTAGACAGGGGGAGGGTGGTGAGTTTGCTTGTTGTGTTGGCTGGAGAGAGAGGCCATATCTGAGCAACAAAAGAGGTTCTCTTGGGGGTAACTCTTAGGCCTAATTTTAAGTAGGGTTGACCTATCCTTTGTGGGGTTAAGTTTCATCTGAACAAACCCCAAGTTTGGGAGCTCAGCCTATAGCTTTGATTGTCCGCATTGCTTGTGAGAATATCAAGAATTCAACTTAGGGAAGTTGAATTTTCCCCCTTTCTCACCATTCCCCCAAGGGGACTTTGCAAATACTTTTTTATTCACTGTTCAAATCCCTCTGGGATTTATCGGGACAACACTCTGGACAAACCAATAAAATCTCATGTCCTACTCAAGGTTCCATGTACTTAGGGTGTTCAATTAAGCTGTCTACATAAGTTATATTAGGAAGTGCACTAGTCAAAATATAAATTTTGTACCAAATAAACATTTTTTGCTTTAGTTTCACACATAAGGTAAAATTTTAAAATATTAATTACCATCTATTTTCAGCACCCTGCAGTAATGACATTCCTTTGTTCTTCCTCATGCAAAAACATTCTTAAAATTTGTACATTTAGTCACTATCATTATACACTCTAGGCATTCCTAGATTATACCATCTCAGTCACAAAGCAAATGTTTTAATTTTGATGAAGCTAATTTATAATTTTTTTCTTTTCTTAATTGTGCTTTTTGATGTATAGTCTAAGAATTGCCTTGCCTTAATTCCCAAAGATTTTGTTCTATATTTTCTTCTTTCTGGAAATTTCATAGTTTTCTGTTTCACATTTAGCCTGTTAAATCTATTTTGAATTATTTTTTCTGTAAGATATGACTTAGCTCACTTATTTCGTCTAGGGGTGTCTTCTTACTCTAGTACTATTTGTTGGGAAGGCTATCCTTCCTCTTTCCTCCATTGAATTGCTTTTGCAACTTGTTCAAAAATCAGTTGAGCATGTTTGTGTAGGCCTATTTCTGTATTCTCTATTCTGTTCCATTGATCTGTGTGCCTGTCCTTCTGCCATACGACACTGTCTTGACTAGTGTAGAATAAATCTGGAAATCAGGTAGATGGATTCTTCCTACTTTATTATTCTTTTTCCATATTATTTTAGCTATTTAATTTTTCTTTGATTTCTTCCATCAGCATTTTGCAGTTTTTTACCCTGTAAGTTCTCTCTCTCTCTCTCTCTCTCTCTCTCTCTATATATGTATATATATGTGTATATATATATGTATATGTTTTGTTAGATTTACACCTATGTATTTAATTTTTTTGAGTGATTAAGTGCTATTGGATTTAAACTTTCATATCTACATGTTTATCATTAGTATATAGAAATAAAATTGCTTGTATATAAAAATACAAATTGAAATACAAGTTTGTGTATTGATCTCCTATCCTGCCACCTTGCTAAACTCATTTACCAGTTATAGAATTTATTTTTAGTGTGTAGATTCCATGGGATTTTCTGTGTAGGCAAGCATGCCATCTGTAAATAGGGATTGTTTTATTTCTTCCTTTCCAATCCTTTCTATAATCCTTTTATTTCATTTTTCTGTCTTATTGCACTGACTGAATAAGAATGATGAATGGACATCCTTGCCTTGCTCATAGGTCTTTGTTTTAAAACTTTGATCTACAATGAAATCCTATCTCTCCTAAAATAGAGTAGAAAAAAAAATACAGTAGGAATTTTTTTTTAATCTACTTCAAAGCCTTTTCTGTCTGTATAGTTTATATAATTCTATATAATATGAACAAATGCCATTAATTTTACTCTAGTCTAGAGGAGTTAGTATCTGATCAATATATGTGAATTCCTGTTTTTTTCTTTTGTGTGCTGCTTGGCGGGGTCACATTTCATTCTCTCTTTTTCATGTGAGTATCCTGTCACTGAAGCACAATTTGTTGAAATATTGTTTGTTTTGGAAAGTACATAGGCTGGTAATCGAACCCTGGTCTCCCACATGGCAGGCGAGATTTCTACCACTGAACTTCCCTTGCACCCCCTCCTATTATTTTCTAACTTTATTTTAAAACAATTTCAAACTTAGATTTCATTAGCAAAAATAATACAAACTCTATACAGAGAAGTCCAACATATCCACCTGCTTCCTCTGCCCCCGATACCCAGGTCCACCAATTCTGCCAACTTTGCTGGGTCTTTCTATCTATCTAGACATCTGTGTTTTTATCTGTTTATGTGTCTGCCTACTGTTCTATGTATATCATCTTCTGAACCTTTGAGAGCAGGCTGTACACATCATACTCTTTGAACACATACTATTTCATGTTGATTTCCTACAAACACGGCTATTCACTTATGTAATCACCTTAAGTGCAGTTATCAAGTTCAAGAAATTTATCATTGATATAAAGTTTATATCATATATTCTGGTTTTCCTTATATCGCTATAATGTACTTTCAGGCCTTTTCTGCTCCATTCTTAGATCCAAATTAATTATTGCATTTAGTCGTCATTATCTCTTTGTTTTCTCTTTCTTTGTTTGATTGTGAAACATATCTATAACATAAATTTTCCACCCCAACCCCTCCCAAGCATATCACTCCATGAGATTAATCATATCATTCAGCGGGATTAATCATATTCACGTGTTGCAGGAACCCTCACCACCATCCATGAAAGAACTTTCCCTTCACCTCAAACAGAAATCCTATAGTCATTTTGCATTAATTCTCCATTTTTAGTCCCTCTACCCCCCTGCCAGCCCTGGTATTAATACTCTGCTTTCTGACCATGAGTTTGCATATTCTTTGATATTTTTTTGTGGTTAGCGTGAGGTTTAAATTGCTTTCATCACTTTAAATTTGTCTTCCCATTGCCTTCTTGCCTACATAGTTTCCAATGCGAAATCAGCATTTACTCTTTCTGAGGCTCCCTTGTATGTAACACGTTGCTTCTCTCTTGTGGCTTTCAGAATTCTCTATCTTTGGTATTTGACAGTTTGTTTATAACATGGTGTGTTAGGTGTCTATTTGAATTTATCCTTTTCGGAGTTCATTGAGCATCTTGGATGCGTATATTGAAGTCTTAAATTAAATTGGGAAGTTTTCAACCGTTATTTCTTTGGGTATCCTCTCTGTCCCTTTCTCTCTTTCTTCTCCTCCCAGGACTCTCGCCATGAGTATATTGGTACACTTAATAGTGCCCACAGGTTCCTCAGTCTCTGTTCACTTACCTTCATTCTTTCTTCTTTCTGTTCTTCAGACTGGATGATTTCAGTTGTCTGCATGTTCACTGATATGTTTCTTCTTCTGTCAGCAACTGTCTGCTGTGGAATTCCTCTAGGGAATTTTTAATTTCTGTCATTGGAATCTTCAGCTCTCTGATTCCTTTTCATAATTTCTGTCTCTCTATTGATATTCTCGTTATGTTCCTCTGTTGGTTTCTTGACTTCCTTTAGTTCATTGTCCTTTTTTTGTTTTTAAAGCTATTTAAGCAAATTCAGGATCATTGTTTTTTTTAAAGCATAGTCTGGAATGTCTCAGGTCTGGTCTGCCTCATTGATGGTTTCTAATGCTATAACACCTTTCCCGGTCTTTAAAGATTGATCTGTGCAAGAGCTCTGCTTTAGGGTTTATCCCTTAGTGAGTTTAGAGAGTAGCTCCAGACCAAAGCATAGGAGCTCCCCCTTTCCTTTCTGCACTTGGGTCTAGTCTTGAGCATGAGTCTTTGGCCCTAGGAATTCCCCCATTTACACAGGTACAAATGTCTCCTCTTCCCTAGGAAGCTGTTTCTTCACCATCCTGGTACTGCACAGTATGTCCTATGCCTACTAATCCCTTGCCCCAGGCAGCACAATATGACTGCTCTCCCATAGTATTCTGTAGGAGTGCACTGAGAGCCACCTTTTACATGCAGGGCAAGTTCTGGGATGGCGAGTCCCTTAGGTCACCACCGAACAAATTAGGCCAGACATACATGCTCCCAGTATGCACAAGGGTTACTCTGCTCCCTCCATAACCTGGATCAGGGATTTGCACTGGAAGGGGGCTGATTCCATGCTGAACCTGTGATCAGGGTAGGGCTCCTTTTATTTTCATTATGTACCATTTGATACATTTTATGGCTCACACCGGTGCTAATTCCAATGAAATGCTTCCGTCAAAAAATGAATTTATATATGTTTAATACCACTCTGTGTTTAAAATGCCTTTCTTCTTCCATAATGGGTTGGAAGTTATGTTGTACTGTGTGCACTTACAGTTTTTGATTGGTCTTTCACATATAATATGGCATTTAAGTTAAATTTGAAAGTCTTTCTCCAACTTGGGTTTAGCTTAGGTGTGGTGCAGAAATCTGCCGTCCTTCTCCTGGTGGCAATAAACAGAGAGGAGGCCTAGGGGAACCCTTCCCCATTTAGGAGGTACAGAATATCTGAGAATCTTTCTTGTATTTTCTTGCTAGAAATAACAGTATTAGGATGAAGTACCAAACTGGGTGGTTGGGATGGCCCAAATAGAATTTCCCTGCTGAACAATTTAGGCCAGGTCAACTCCTAGTTGGCGCATGCTCCAGTTTAGAATCTAGTTTGTGGACATCCTTTAGTTGAGAAATTCTAATTGTTAATCATTTAAAACTGCATATTTATAAAATCCATAGTTTTCAACAACTTGGGTTGTACTGGAAAAATTACGAACACTCATTCATGAGTGTGCATATTTTTAGAAGGGGCTAAGCAGTGAAACATTGGAAAGTAGTTTGTAACTGAAATGTGACTTACTTACTTAGTGTCTTGGGGTAATTAACCTCCAACCTCATTAGAATGACATCTTGTTACAAGGAAATGAATCTAATTTTCTTATGTAAAGAGTGCATTATCCACAATATATCTCTAGTTTGTACCATGAATTAACTGTACCCAGTCAGGTACTTGCAAATTCTTTTTGATCGTCCATTTCTTCATCTTTCTATCAGATGGTGCAGTTCCCTTTTTCCCTAGAAGCATGTGAAAGCAACTGTGTGCACCATATTTGGGAATATTAAGTTATAGAAAAATATTCATTGATTACAATGCCAAGTGATTCACAGCTAAGAATTTTATGATGTCCATATAGAGAGGTATCAAAATTTGCTTTTTAATAAGAACAGCAGGAGACAGGGGTGCTGAATCACAGGGCCATATATGGGCTTTGGCATCCCACAGACGTTGTGGCTCGAGAGGTTTTATGTCACTTGTCCAGAGTCCTCATCAGTACATTGGAAATAATAAGTAATACTTGTGGTGTTATTTTTGAGGGGACTGAATTAGATAATGTATGTAAAGTAGACTAGTCTGCTATTATTATTTTATCAATTCTAATATTCAGAAGCCTGTGTTGTTTTCCCTTGTTGTTCTCTCTGGCACCAATATCCACCACATCCTCAAACAGTAAGATAAAGAGATGCCACACTAATGGGTCCATACTGTAAATCTGAAATGTAAATATTGAGTTTTCTTAAACCAAAGCACACCTACATGACTGTTAGCTTGAGTGCAGTGTGGTCTGAATTTGTTGAAAGAGTTGACTGGTCATGGTTGTCCAGTCCAATTATGGATGGTTTCCCAGCACCCATCTTTTTAGCTGCTGCTCCTGTTGTCTGCAGACCCTACCTTTCTCACCCTGCCTTTTCTGTGCTTGGTCTGTGGCTGCCCCAGAAATCACATGTAATTTTAGGCTTCTGCAAGTACAGCTCCATTAATCTTAGTCGTCAAGAACAAATTACTGAGGTCTACTGATTTGAGAATTAGATTTCCCAACAAGTTGACCTTAGTCAAGGTTTTGTTCATTCCAGTCATCTGGGACTAGCACCTATTTGAAGTCAGAAGACATAGAACCAGGTGAGAGGAAATTGAAGGTGGTTTCCTTGGCTCATATAATGAAGACTCAGAATAATCATCATTGTTGCAAATTGCCCTTACTTTGTAGTTTCATTGTCAAACAAGAAGCTAATGTTGTTTTGTTTTGTTTTTTTAAGGAAGAAGAAAAAAAACTAGATTTTTGCCATCAGATGATCCACTTAAATCCACCTGGTGTTTGCTTTAGCAAGGAAGGGCCTAGGTCTTCATAGTATAGAGACAACCTCAGAGGTGCCCTTTTGTCTCTTTCTACCTCAATGAGATGATTGTTTCGTGTTTGGTTATGTTTTTGACAACATGGATGAATCAAGACCTATAAGCCTCGTCCAGTCTTTTCAGATGTTCCAGGGAACCTAGGAACATTGGTGAACCCCATGTTGACTCTTCAATACAGCAAAGAATCACTGTCCTGTTTATCTGTGTTGGGGAAAAAGTCCAGGTTTTTTATTTATTTTCCCCATTGGTCTTGTTGAGAATGCTTTGGGGAGGATGTTTTATTCTGGCAGGTAACCAGTCCATGCCCCTGGTCACAAGATGGTCAAACAGGTGCTTGCACCATTGAAGGGCTGAGAACTGGCCAGTTATAGATCTTCCTCCAAAATGTGAAGACTCTCCATACTCTGTTGCCATCCTAACCTTTCCTTAAGTTGTTGAGAACTGAGCCTGACTGAGGCATTCCTTACCTCTCTCACCCACTTGAGTATTGCTCACAGCCTGGGATCAGGATTGAAATGACACTATTTCTGGTGGTTGATGACATACCGTAAGCCCTCAGTGCAGTTTAAATATCCTCAAGGGTGCCCGGGGTCCATCAGCACCCTTTGATAGTTGGTCATGAGACTTGGGCTCCTTCAGGGGCTGGGATTGCAGTGTGGAGGGAGCTGGGTCCAATATCTCTCTCCTGGTCTTCAGAAAGGATTGAAAGCCTAGCAGTGGGACTCGGGACTTAAAGATCTGGCCTACTGAGGTTGCATAGGTCTCTATGTTTTCCTTCCTTTCCTAAATCTGACCTGTGGAACAGAATAAAGTCATTGTGCTGGCTGGTCTATGCCAACTTGACTTTCCTACATGACTCCATTAAGGGCTTGGGTAGAAGTAAGACCCCCAGCCTCCCAAATAAAGTACCTTCAGACTAATCCAAAAAAACACACTCACAAATCCATCATTTAGAATCTGTGATATTTTCAGGTTGATTATATCCAGGAAGAGTTGGAGTATGAACAAATGGAAAATGGTTAAAGAAAAGTTTGCCTTTCATAGTCCAAATTAAAAGTTATATGGGTCCCTCCACCGCTTTATTAGAACTCTGGGATAATGAATATTGAGTATACTATTTTTATTAATCCTGAAAAAGATGACCCCTATACCACTCCCCACCTTGGGTATATCTCTATATAAAATGGGCTCTACCCGGGAAGGTACTCTGCAGACTTCTAGTGTCCTCAAATGCAGGAGAAAATTGGAATATTCAGCTGGAAGTTTTTGATAAGGAGAGGCGTTTGCTTTTTGAATGAGTCGCATCTATTTTTGTCCATGTGCCTAGAGACCATTTGCAGTCTGAGAACGTGCCACTTGAAGAGGAGGAAAGGAGGCAGAAGGGAAATGAGAATGAATCTCGGACTGTATTTTTTGTAAGGGAAAGTAGGGTCCTCAGTTTGCACACCAATCTTACTGACAAATTAGTCTCTTATTTCTTGTCTCACATTCCATTTGGTGGGTAGGTCTTTTCCTTTTGCAGTGTTTTTCCTTTTTGGTGGTTGGAATCCATCGCGACTGGTATAATTGAATGAAGAATGCCAGAGCAACGTGCCTACATTGCGTTGAGGGGCTTTGTGCAGATGCTTCACTTGTCAGCAAGTACTCCAGACACCCTCCGAACTAATAGATTTAAATTACAAAGTGTCGGATTATGTGCCACTTCCAAAATGAGAAAAAAATTCTGCACACCAGCTGTGGTTGCCCTAATCCCGGGGTTCAGAGGCGTGTGTTTGGACGCAAAGGATATTAGAGAAGGTGATGCTGGAATTTCCCCTCAGATAAGGGACAGGGATGGGACATACCTTTCAGTTTCCGAGTTATGAGCTAGGACCAGTGAAAGGTCCCTCAGTGAGTCGTCACATTGTTGTTTTCTGAGCCATAAATTTGCGTTCTGTTCTCTGAGCCCTGTCACTTATCCAGGACTTTTTTTTATTTACAACTACCAGTTTCTGTTAAGTCTTTCTCTACCATTAAAGGATTTTTAAGGCATTTGTCTACTCCAAGTCTCTCTCTGTCATCTTTTCCTTTATTGCATGTAAATAATGATGACGACTGTGTAGTTTGTGTAATTCTCTAAAACTGACTTGTTTGCTGCTCGACCTTGGATGGGTCCTCTTTGCAGATGTCCCAGGGAGCGGGACATTGCCAGCCCTGATCCACAACCCAGCCCCATCTTAAACCCGGGTAGGTGACTCAGCTGAGGTTGAGGCTGTCCTGAAGCAGCTCCAGCAATCTTTAAGACAGATTTTCTTTCTCTGTATGGGTTTTCCTCTTCTACCTGACATCTTCCTGATTTTCTGTGGGTTTTCAACAAAGCCCCATGAGTTGTTTTTATTCCTTTTGGTCTCAACAACCGTTGCTTCTAGCATCTATTTCAGTTGATTGAAGTAAATTATTTTTGTGTTCATAGTCAACATTGATTTCTTTGATGTTTAGAAACTTGTTTTCAGTGGCACTATTTTTTTAATGTTATTTTATTCAGAATCTCTATTTTAATGACTTTTTTTTTTGGTATGGCCAGGCTCTGAGACTCGAACCCTGGTCTCCAGCATGGCAGGCGAGAATTCTACCACTGAACCGCTGTTGCCTGCCCTCAGTGGCATTATTTTAAGTTTAGTTATTTTTTTTTCCTTCAGTTTTTGAAGGTAGATCATGCTCCTATCAGAAGAGAACACATGGGCTCATAGTTTACTTTCTCCAGCCTACTTTCCTGTTCCCTTACCTTTCTGTAAAATGGAAAGACAAACAAACCCTTAAATCTAATTCAGGTCACAGTCGCCAACTCTTTTTCTTTGTGCGTAAGTAGTCATATTATTTCTAGGTTATGCTTTCTTTATTTATCTTTGAAAGAAAAAACCCTCACACTGTTTACAAGAACACATTGTTCTAGACTCATACAATTGCATCTACGACACTGTCTTCCAAATGGTGATAAGATTGGGTGTCAGCTGGCAAACCTGTGTTTTGCTTTGTTTTTTTTAAGGCAAAAACCCACAAACTTAATTTACAGCATAATAATTTTCATTACAATGCGTGTAGTATGTTTCTCAGAAAAATCAAATGTCACAGCTGCAGCTTTCATGATTGAAGTCTTGTTTTTTACCATCTCTCTGTTCACCTCCCCTCTGTCCTTGCAGGCCTCCCTGTTGGAGGAAGAGGCTGACTTTTATTTGAAAAGGGAAAAATGTGTACCTTACAAAGAAGGTAATGTGCCACTTCTTAAATGTAGTTATATAGAACAATAACTTTTGAAGTGGACTTTTAAAATCAGGTCATTGAAATTTTCCTTTGGGGGAGGGGTTTTTGAAATTGGACAATGATCTTATAGTTTGGTAAGAAAAAAAAAAAAACAAAAACCCAGGCTGTACTGGGCATGGGTTTTTAAATTCTGTGACCAGGATGGGTAACCCAAGGGCTGTTCTGGCCTTGGGAGAGTCCTTGACTTTGCCATGGGTGCCGGGGAGGGAGATGGTCAGAAGGAAGCTCCTGGATCTAAGAGAAAAAGATACATAAGGAGGTTGACTTCTGGCCTTTCTGTGGTTGGAGAGGGATCAAGCAAGGAAAGTCCATATACTGAAAATAGCCCTGATTTACTTTGAGTATATTCCATCTGCCAACATTTAATATCTGTGACTTAACCAAGGGAACCATATAATAACTGTTAAATTTCTATGCAGTTTATATTTTGGGACTTCTCCTAGTGAGTATATTCTGGGAAGGAACACATGGCTCCATTCTACTTTGGTATGGCAAGGGTCAAGAGTAGGGATGAAAGGAAGAATGCCTGAAGGAGCCCATGGGGGAGCATTGGTTGAGGTCAATTTGGCATGAGACAAGCGGCATACATAAAATCCAGCATTTTTGATTGCTGGATGTGCCGTGATGAGGTGGGCTTGAGTTGGGGGAGGGATGGGAAGGTATGAGGTAAAGGGGTACACCTGGGCCCTCTGTCTCCTTGCCTGGGAAGGGCTTTGCTTTGGTTGTTTAAAGAAATGGTGTGAAGGCACCATCGGGGATCATTTCTTTTTCCCTGCCCTTACTGGTGAGCTGTTCCTAGATAGGGCTCTTGACAGGCTTGGAGAGCAAACACCTCGGCCATGTTGGAAGCTCATCTGGGGCAGCTTATTTCAGAATCAGTTTGCATCTTAGAAAGGTACTAACGTGCAGTACGTGGAGCAGAGGAGGGACGAAGACTTGCTGGACTCTAACCTCTTTGCTTTGCTAGTTTTGTCTGCCCAGTGAGGCTCCTGGACTTTATAGAGTCTTCCAACTGTAAGACTTCCAGGTCTTTCTGCCCTGCAGGCATATGTAGAAAACCAAAAAGGGACTGACCAGGCAGTCTTTTCTTCAGAGATGGACACATAGAAAGAAATATTTAACATCATTAAAAGCAAGTATACAACTTCTACCATCTTCTAAAACCTATTTATTTCACTTCACATACAATCAGTCAAGCTAAACAAATTATGTAGTTTTTGCTATCCTAAATATGCTATAGTCAATTCATTTACCTTCTAATGCTTCAAGCCAGAGCAGAAACTTATACTGATTAAACATAAATTATTAGATCATTTTCCCTTTTATATTCTCTTATCCTATTTTGAGGTGCCTCCTATTCAGATACTATAATTGAGCACAAAGTAAAACTGTTCCGAAGACTTTATTAGACTTAAGCATGCCCCCAAAGATTTTCCTAATGATTAGCTCATGCTCAGATGGTTCGATGATGATGATCTGTTATGAGAAATCACTTAACAATGCCTAATAAACTAGTGATTAATAAACATCATGATGCATTCTTTTGACACCTAAATCATATCCCGTGAAGATCCTTAATATTCAATAAAGACTTTAGTGAAATGCCAAAAATGTTACTCTGGTATCTTGAAAGACTTAAAAAAGCAACAACCAGTTTACTTTGCATTCTTTCCTCTAATGGCTGATTTTTAAACCTAATTAAATAATTTGCTTTTGTATTCAGTTTTGCTGATAAAAGGAAGAAGCCAAGATTGGTGATCCGTTGAAACAGATTAAAATCCTTGTTTATGATGCTCTGCCATCTGAACTGTGCCTGGTGAACTCTGAAAGAGGAAAGTTTTCCAACCAAATTGCCCATTGATATACAGATGGACACATCATTTTACCATCTAATAAAAGTAAAATGTATGGATAAACCTTAAAAACAGTATGTCAAGTGAAAGAAGCCAGTCACAAAAGACCAAATATTGTATGATTCTGTTTTAAGTGGGAAGTTGATGAAATGATGCATGTCTGATACAGGTGGAGAATATTTTGGAAAATAGTCATAGTGCTACAATGAGACATAATTCATGGGCATGTGTGATATAGTTAATGAAACGTTGTCATTATCGTGTTGCATGGCAACTAGGCGCACATAAAAGTTAGTACATATAAGGTTCCTATTAATTTATCCAAATATAGAGTTTCAGTGGTTCAGTTAGGAGGAGGAGAAATAGAGGATGGAAGGAAAGAAGTTGGCACAGTAGAAATCTGTTTTCATATTGTCCAGTACATGATCTAATATCAGTCCTAACCTGTGCTCATCATTGTATGACACTACATTTGTAAGGCATTTCTCCTTACCTTGAGAGAAAGCAGCTCCCTCCAGTGAAATTTCAGAAGTAAAGACAAACTGGCCAAAATCTTTCTAATTTCAAAATGTGGTTTTTTATTTGTTATCAAACTTGTTTGGAAAGAGGATTCTAAAAAAGAAAAGCTGTCATTGCGTGACTCTTCAAATGATGAATTCTGGTAACCAGCTTAGATTACCATTTTAGGAGGATTGTGACTAGTCCAAATTGCGGGCACTTTTCATATGTATCTCGTACATTTTTACTTCAGTCTTTTAAATTAAAAAATTATTTTTCTTAATAATTGTCTCCTTCCTTGAATTTACTGTGTTTTTCTTTTTGGAAAGTTAGCTTCCAGTTTTAGATATTTTGTACCAATGTTATACACCTTAACAAAACTTTTTGGTTCAGTTATAGTGAATGTTTTCTTGGGGGTAGTTTCCTGAAGTCCAGATGCAGACTTCAGTTCAACAGGCTTTTAACCAGATGTTTCTATGTGCTGAAACTCCGTTAACATGTATAGCAATGTCTGCCATTTTGTATTGCTTTCGTGTTTTTTCTTCCTGAAAAGCTCTGACCAGACTGTTCTCCACGGTCACCACAAGACACCCTCTGGGATGTGGGCACTCCAATTTCTCCTGCACCTGATCATAAAATCCCTTTCAGAGTTCAGTTTTATATGAAGTGTTTCTTTTTTCAGAAAAGGATAGATGTTTTGTTGCAGATTTAGTTGTCAGTAATTGAAACGATGAGGGAGTTTACAAATAGCAAAAAGTCTTCTCCTTTAGAAAAAGAAAAATAAGTACTTTTTAAACTCTTGTAATGTCAATAAAAATCCATTTTGAAAGCTTTTTTTTTTTTTTTTTTTTTTTTACCATCTGTAATGAAAAATGGAGCCCTTATCATGTTTCAGGTTTTATTGAGAGCCAGCTTATATGTAACAAATCCTCTTGTTGCTGGTTATTACTGCTACATTAGGTTTTAGCCCTTTTAGTCCTAGTCTTTCAGTCAGGGACTTAAGTTACTCCCAGTAACTGCAAGTCCTTCTTTAAAGAAGAGAGCGCATCCTAGTGCCTCTCCTTATTAGAACATAAGGAGAAGCTAGCCTGTTAAAGTGACAGTTTAGATGTCATTCTGACAAATATTAGTAAATATGTCCCATTATCCCTTGCTTAATAATTATAATCTAGAATGTATGCTCCAAATACGTAGTATTTTATGAAATAAGTATCTTTTGCCTGAAATCCCTTCCACATGTGTTCACATCAAACTGTAATTTACACTAAGAGGTCTGTGGGGGGAAAAAAAGACTATCTTACAACCCTTTTATTTCAGCAAAGATAAGATTCCATCTCCAAAGGGAACCCCCTTAAATCTTTGGGGTCCTTAAAAGGTGACGCATACTGCAGTTATATGTATCCATTCCTTTGCTTGAATTTAAATAGCTTCGCTTTTCAAAAAGACACAAAAGAAGTGTAACTTAAAATGTGAAACTCTTGTTGGTGAGATGCAGCCTGGTGCGCAGTGATGGGTTAACGGATGTTGGTTCTTGGGAAATTCATGGCAAGTACAGGCGTCCCATGCATTCCTGTCGAGAAAGGAAATGCTATTGTGAAAATGGCAGTGTTCTCTGGGTTCAGATCTGTCACTGAAAGATGTGCCGCAGCTGTGGAATGAGAAGATGTCATACACTGGATACTTTTCTCTAGTTTAAATCAGCTAAATATAAAAACCTGGTCTAGCCTTCTGCAGTTTGGGATGTATGGCCGTAGTTTTGAATTTTATTCGATGGCCCTCAGAGATCTGTTTCAGGTAGACAGCGACTTCATGCCAGCTGTCTGGGATGATTTCCCCTAAAAATGTATGGGTATATATACGATACGTTCTGTATTGGAGAGCAGATGTTGTCTATGATGGTGCTCGTATTAATTACATTGCAGTAAGAAAAAGGCCAGAGATAAGAGGAGGAAAATTGGACCTTCTGTACAGCTCTGCTAACAGTTTAATGATTCTCCAGGATGGGCCTTTTACTGTTTTTATTTACAAAGTGGACTTGAAAACTCATTAGTAAACAAACTACCTCCATTAGAGAAGTGGCCTTCTGATATGTCTTTGGAAAGTTCTATTTCCAAATTAATGTGCTCAAAAGCACTTTTATGTACAATAACTGCAAACTGCCATACAAATGTCTGCTGTTATGTGGTTGTAACGAAATCAGTAATGAGTCTCAAAATTGAATGATTTCAGAGTCCTTCGTTTTACGGTAGTTTGGGAAACACTTGCGATGCCAAGTGACGTTAATTTGCTACAAACTCTCTCACTGAAAAATGTGCCTAGCATCTGGTTTAAGCAAGGAGCCCTTGCCTCTTAACCGTCACCATTTGAGGCTTGAGTCTTCAACCTTGTTTTGTAGACATCAGCATTCAGACTGTATAGTCTTTGACCTTCTCCCCTTTCCTTCCAAGCTGTGACTTGATCATTTGCTTGAGTGTTGTTATGAATTTGGACTAGAAGCCATGGATCCTTGCAGTCCTCTGACCTTCACCTCACTGCATGTCCATTCAAGGAAGAAGCTGAATTTGCTGACGTATAAGCACTAAATCATGTGAAAATTGATAAGATTTTTTCCTTCAAATCCATAAGCAAATTAAGCAGGAAAATAAAGAATAGGATATTGTCAGAGATTCTGTATAGGAAATAGGTAAAAGGTATTCTTAAATAATACTGAAAAAAAAGAAGTAGGGTGAGAAAGGAAGGACTTATTATGAAAATTCACTTTTACTTATGTACTGTCTTACTTTAACTTTACCCTCCAAACTTGGTTTAAATAGCCATGTATCTTTCATTTTAAGACTGTGTTCTCAAGTTTAAATTTTAAAAATATACAATTGTTGTGGTAGAATTACTGTGTATTTCTTGAAGAGTCATCTAATCTTAGAAAGCACAGCATGCAAATGATATTTCCTAAGAACTTTCCTCTTCTAGAAATAACAAGCCAGTTATTGATAGGTAACCCCTTTGTATTGTCTGTGCTTTCATCCTAATAATTTGAAACACTTATCTGAATTACCTTGGGTAAACAAAATAACCACATCAGCATTAAGGTCTATCATATGCTTTTGGAATATCTAAAAATAGTTGAAAATGTTAACGTACCACTCCTGCTCCTCTCGTATTTGGTTTGTAGGCATCTCTGGCCTACTAGGGTAGACTGTCCGCTCCAGTCATTTATCCCAGGCATGTGGCCCAGGGCTCAGCAGAAGAGATATCAGAGGAGGAGGGAGAGTGTCCATCAGAGGATGCAGGCTGAGTGGACAAGGCACTGTGCTGGGGAAGGCTCATAGCCTGGGGTGTAGGTTGGTCAGCCTTAGACCTTTGTGGCCTCAGGGAACCCAGGGGCTCCAGGAGAGTAAGACAGTAAATATACTAAGGCAGGGTGCATGTGTGTGGGGATGGGTGGGGGGTTGGGTTGGGTTTGTTTTGTGTGAAAGTTCAGCTCTCCAGGCTCAGAAGGATTCCAGTCAAATTGAAATGGTCACTTAGCAGAGATGCTGCAGTCAAGAGAAAGAACTCAGTGGGTGAGCGCTTCATGTCTTCACCAAATGCTTGCTGAGCTCCTTATGTATGCCAGGTGCTCTTCTCGAGCTGAGAATCCAGCAGGGAGCTCAAGAGATAAAGAGCCAGTGGTCTTGGACCATACATTCTAATGTGAACTCTTTTGTCTATCAAATTAGATACCCTGTCTGGTGTCTCTTAGCTCTCTATATCCATGGTGATGTCCTAGCTGATCAGTAATTTGTGATTTAAATCCAGGTTTCACCATAGCACTTATTTTCTAATACGTGATTTCATTTATTTAATAATTCTCTGTCTCTCTCTCTCTCTCTCTCACACACACACACACACACACACACACACACATGCACACACACACACACAGATGTGCACCACAACTATAAGCTTTAAGGGCAGGGCTCTTAACCTTTTTTCCTCTCTTATTCCCTCGTGTATCCCAGGCACTTGGAACAAACAGAGCCTGGCACAAAGCTGAGGTTCAGTAAATATTTGCTGAACGTGTGGTCACACTGGAGTCATTTTAGACCTCTCGTTTAGAAATACTATTTGTGTTCTGAGACACGTCCAGCTCTGAAAGCCACGGTCCAGGGCTCTTCTGGGGTAACCAAGTGCCCCCTCCTTGCGGGGTGCTGCTGTGTGTCTTCATCTCACCCTGTGTGTCCACATTGCTGAAGACTTTTAACTCTGCCCTGTGGGTGGGAAAGCTCTGTGTACACGGAGGCATGGTCCATGGTTCCTGGCCCCGGCGCGGTCCCAACTGTTAAATGTCACACCTGCTTTTTTAGCAGATTGGTGGGTGATTTTTCCTCTTCAAGGAAGTCACCTGAGTTCTTTGCTGCTTAGGAAATGCTCATAGCACTTTCCGGAACTCGGCATCAGCACACCGGCTGCATCGGAGCACGGTTTGGAGCTGCTGTCTCCCCGGCGTTAGTGATGCCTGTGCTCAAGCCCACTCAGGGAGAAGGTAAACCTCACGCTGGGTGTTTGGACAGTCAGCACCAGTGGGGAATTGTTGGCAGCACGTAGAGCGGTTCATCTGCAGTGACAGATGTCTCACTGTTATTTAGTAACTTAGATTTGTTTTTCCTTTGCATGCAAACCATCTCTAGGTTCTGAGTGCTTCCACCTGGTGGGATGGAAATCAGCACATCTTTGATCAGTGGGAGAAGCGTTTTCAGCCACCCATGGTGTTCCATTGAAAGAGAACCTTTAGAATATGTATCAACTGGGGTGAGAAAAACCTTGCCACCCTTTCTCAAACCTGTGTTTAGTTTTTAAAGACTGTCAATATACTATGTCCATCGTTTATTCAACCAGTAATTACCAAGATGCTTCATGCCTGGTACTGTCATAGCTATGGTAGATACAGAGATGAGCAAAGCTAAGTTCTTCCTTGGATGCAGGCATTCTAGTGGGAGAAACCAACCTTAAACAAGCAAACAAATAAGAATATCAAATAGTAATGAGTGCTGCAAAGGTACAAGTTATGGAATAACTGCTGGGGTTAGGACTTTAAATTGGGTTCTGCTCTCAGGTCTGAATAAAAAGGAGTGAGCCACAGGATGGCTTCGCAGGGAAAGGAGCAGGATGTGGAGTGACACCCAGGTGGGACAGATATTGGTGCAGGTCATTGATTCACTCCACAAATATTTATTGAGCATCTACTGCGGGCTGGCCACTATTCTTGGTGCCAGTGATATAGCAGGGAAAACAAACCAATGTATCTGCCCCTGTAGGGCTTTGGTTAAAGTAAGGAAGGGGGTTGGAAAGCAGGTTGAGGGTGAGTTCTCTTTTATGTAGGCTGTTCAGAGAAAGTTTCTAAGAAGGTGGCATTTGAGCAGAGACCTAAAGGAAGAGGAGGAAGGCCAGAGGGCTCTGGTAAGGACTTGAGCTTTGACTCTGAAAGGAGAAGAAAGCTTTTGCAGGGTTTGTGCACAGAGTGACATGAGCTGATTCTTATGTTAGCAGAAATTTGCTGTTGGCTGGGTTGACACTATACTGTAGGGACAAGGGCAGAATAGAGAAACCAATAGGAGCGGTTGGCACCATCCAGGTGAGAGAAAATGGACCCATAGACTGCGGAGCTGGTGGAGACTGTTGGAAGAAGCAGTCAGAGTCTAGACGTGCTGGCAGATCTAGCTGGTGCATCTGCTATGGGATGGCAGAGGAGAAGGAAGGAGCATGGTCATGGGGCTGAAGCTATAGGAGCTGGGAGAAGAGGGTAGGTGTAGGACAGGGCAGATCGTGTGAGCCATGGAGGAGAATTTGAATTTTGTTCTTTGTATTGGGAAGCCAGTAGAGAGTTTAACAGGGTGAGTGTGGGGCATGGGAGATATTATGTGTTAGTAATAGCAACTACTGTTTATTGGGCAGTACTAGGTACTAGCTCCTAGAATGACTTCATAAGGGCTGGTTCTGTTGTTATGCCCATTTTATAAATGAGGAAGCTGAGGCACAGGGAGTTTAGG